>BDMB01000078.1:390329-491716 GCA_016859785.1 Macrotyloma uniflorum | reverse complement strand
TTGAAATCGTAAGTTAAATAGAAATGGAAAGGTCGAATAACATATAAAAAAGAAAACATAAACTCTTAAATTTAAGGTTTTGAGTAAGAATTAGAATTATATTTTTTTTATATAATTGTTGATTTACTCTATTGATAAAAATATCCTAGATAAACCTAAGTTGTGCTGGTGCAGAGAAGTGGAGAAACTGATAAGAAATGAAGCAAAGAATTGTTTCAAACAATGTGGCAGCTGATTATCTTAGCTGATTATCTTACTCTTACACAAAATTCATTCTAAATTAGTAAATAAACTGCAAGTCGAATAATTACTTGTGAAAGTGTCTTCATTAAACATCATAACGTTGTTATGATAGCAGCCAAGTGTTTGTTTTACATTGATTATGTACAACATTTCGTATAAATAAGAGAGATGGGAAGAATAGAGAGAAATATGTGATAAAAACAATTATCTATTCACAGTTGTATATGAAATACACAGCACATAATCACTGTAATATCAGTAATTATTAGTATTATAAGCGTTGGATATTCTTTATAGTTAAGACCATAAAGATGAGGGTTATTGGGACTTTACTTTAAGATCAACTGAGTGTGTAGCATTAGAATATTGATTGAAAAACCTTATCTAAGTTAACCAAGTTCTACTATTTCAGTTCTGATGAACATTTGACGAAAACACTAGTGGAGTAATTTTATAACACAGCATGTGAATTAAGCTAAATAAAAGGGCTTGCATGAACCAATTCTCTCAATTATTGTAAAGTAATACGTAAATAATAATAAAATGAAAACCAACCACAATTAGTAAATAGAAAAAGACCAGTTCTGTAACCAGATCCATTTCTTTCTCAAGTAAACGTGTAAATTAAGCACAAACTAATAGAAGTTTCTCTGACGACTCTTGTGTTAGCCACCATCATTTCCAATAACAATACCATTTTATATTGCACCACAGAAATAAAATAAATATATAAATATACCAGTACAGTTTTATTTATGTCTGTGCATAAATAATTACAACCCTTTTCTTTGTCTTATTTCTTTTGTGTTTTCGAGACGTTATAATGATCCTATATATGTAAAGACAAATTCGAATGATAATGGAATCACGTTATTAACTTTTTATTATTATTATTATGATTATCCCAGATTCTTTAATATATGCATAGTTTGTGTTTTGTCATCATTAGCCCATGAATTGATTAATCAGTAACAAAATAAGACTTCCATGTTCATCCTTGGAGCCAAATAGGACTGAAAAAAGAGCTGACTTTAGTTGAATACTACTCTTTATATCAGTGGTTGGATCTTCGTATACAGAAGAGTTTACCAAAGTTGAAATTGCAAGTTTTATTACTTAAACATTTAACATCAAATGATTTTCTTTTTTGGGTTATGAACCTACATGGTAAGAATACAAGCTCTGAAAAATTGAAAGTGTCACGTCTGTTAATCTTCTGCAAGAGCTACCCTCAAATCAGACATCTAGGACAGTGCAATGTTAGAGTAATGGTAGGCTTTTGCGTTGGTAGTGATTAAGTATACCAGAGAAGAATGCATGGTAGAGATGTTTCTCCTTTTATTAGAAAGGGTGATTAAGACACTAATGGTGCATTAAACAACACAAATCCTAGTGTGCCCTATGGTGGATATGCTCCTACCTCTTTTCTCACAAAAGGGTGTGTGGTTATGATTCTAATTCCTTCATTTTCATCCCAAGTCGTTGTCCTAAATTAATGCACCAAGGTTGAAAAAAACAGAAGGAAGAAATGAGAAATTAGAAAAGTGATTGTGCAATGGACTTTGTCAAAAGGGTATATGGTAAAAATGAAAAGGTGGAAAAGAAAACTAGACCAATGGATTTGTGATGAAATTGTTGAAATGGTGAGGAACGGGGTTTGGACAAAAGAAGAGACAATTTAACCACAACGGCAACGGGCACAAGAAAGTTGAGATGTGGACTTTGGAGACTTAGCCAGAAATGTTTTAATGAACGTTGAGGCTACAATGCTGGTGTGGGGTCTCTTTGTACCAGTACTGTCTCCTTTCTCCAATCCATTATCTACACCTATGTGAACTAGTACTTGTCAGATTAAATATTTCACAGGAAATTTCTTATTTTTCAAACAACTTCCATTCCATTAAACCCTTTTGAATAATTCTGAAATGAGAGAGAAATGGACTTCTCAATAGCCTCTGTCTTAGTCTTTTTTTTATGAGTTCTTGTAATAAATTAAGTGAAGTAATCACTGCAAATTTTTTATCTTAAAAATCACTAATTGGTAGATTCTTTCGTTTCTGACTATGCTTAGACCCAATTGGTGTAATGGGCAT
Organism: Macrotyloma uniflorum; assembly: GCA_016859785.1. Taxonomy (NCBI): domain Eukaryota; kingdom Viridiplantae; phylum Streptophyta; class Magnoliopsida; order Fabales; family Fabaceae; genus Macrotyloma; species Macrotyloma uniflorum. The sequence continues at coordinate 489,380 of BDMB01000078.1, read as the reverse complement.
TAGTTGAGAAATCTTAAATCTTAAATCTTAAATCTTGTTTACTATTAATTAGTTTTAGTCAACAGTTAGTTCTAGATACACCAACTTGGTCTATTTTAGAAAGATGAAAGAAATTCCAAACCCCATTCACGAGAGTTTAGTTTTAGATATCCATCAAGAGCATGTTAGCTTGCTCCAGCTGGGACAAACTATCAGTATTTTACTGTTATTTGTTTATTTACAGGTTTGAATGATAGAGGAGAAAAAACTTCACAGTTTACACTATCAATGCATTTTCTTTTTCTCAAAACATAAACACACTAAATAAACAAATGAAAGAAACAATGTAACCAAAAAAACGACAAATAAAATAAGTGGAAAAGAAGTCACTAGTTTCACTCCAGATAAGACTAAAACGTTATAGAAGTACTTTTATATTAGTCTGGCTAATAAAGGATAGACCTAAGCTAGTTAGTAAAGTGAACATCAAATCCCATTCAATTATAAGGGAAACAAAAACCAGAAAAATGTAACAGAGAGAAGAGTTCTGGTTAATCTTCAATTCAAAATGAAAAAGAAGATTGTGATTACTACCAATTCAAAAGTATTGAAATTCAAGTTAAACTGATGTAACAAGTTTTACCATGTGATGTTTTGATGTTTGAAGAGAGGTAGTCAAAGAACGTTGGATGATATTTTTGGATGGATGGTTAAAAAAGTTGAAAAAAAGAGAGTGAAGAGTGTGAAAAATATATATATACATAGATATATAGATATATATATATATATATATATATATATATAATTGGTAGGTCAAGGGTCGCTGTAGGAGAGCGTGTTATTCACTACAAAAGGATTACGCCATGTAAGGTGTGTCCTAGTTCCTCTTCACTAACCTTGCAGCACAACCCCTATACTATACGTTAGAGTTTTAGACTTTACACTCCTCTATATCTATATGTATCTATCTGCTGCACAAACCAAACATTCATTCTCAGTCTTAAGTTTCAACAATGACAACAACAACAACCACCTCGTCTGAAACAAACTCTTCTTCCGAAACAACCTCTTCTACATCATCACCGTCCTCACATTCGGGTCCAAAGACTCAGGCCCGGGCCAAGAGGCCCAGAGACTGCAGCAAGCACCCGGTGTACCACGGCGTGCGGAAGCGCAATTGGGGCAAATGGGTCTCCGAAATCCGCGAGCCGCGGAAGAAGTCACGCATCTGGCTCGGAACCTTCGCCACACCCGAAATGGCGGCGCGGGCCCATGACGTGGCGGCGCTCACCATCAAGGGCCAATCCGCAATCCTCAACTTCCCCGAAATAGCAGAGCTGCTCCCCCGCCCCCTCACGTGCTCCCCACGTGACATTCAAGCCGCCGCCACCGCCGCCGCCTCCATGTCTAAATTCGACCCCGTTACACAATCCTCGGACTCAGAAACGGAAACCTCCCACGAATCCGAACTGAGTGAGATAGTGGAGCTTCCGAACATCGAAGACAGCTTTGACTCCTCCGTTGACTCGTTCATGATGGTGGACGTGGTTGACAGTTGGGTGTTTCCGCCGTTGGACTCGTTCTGTGCGGCTTTTTCTGATGAGTTATTTCTGCAACAGAGTTTCATCGAGTCTTCTTCTGAAACAATATTACCCATTTGGGATTGAACGGTGCGTTTGGTCTCACTAAATTGGATTGCTTCCCCACTTTTGGCACCACCCACAATCCAATCAAATCATATCAAACACTCTCAAATTCAAAATTGGGTCTTTCTTCCTTTCCCAACTTGTGGGATTCACAACTGTCATCAATGGGTGTTTCGCTATTTTTGCTGTCACTGGTCCAGGGTCACTTTAATTTTCTCTAGTAGTGTGTGCATTATATATTTCACACGTTACTTAATACTTTAGTTAGTTACTTAGCCTTAGCAACTTCGCTTGTACTATTCAACTTCAATCCCTTCCTCTGTTTTATACAACTAGAAACACAAAATGTGAATGCCCAATAAATTTTTCCCACATTACCTTACTGTACAGAACTATAGACTTTCTTTTTCATGACAGTGTTTCATGACAGTGTTTCATTTTTCCTACAATATCTCTTACTTCTTTTCTGTTCTTTCTTAGTTATGTTGTTACAAATATGGAGCATTTATTAACTTTGCTGTTCAACAATTTGAATCAGAAAACTCAATTACTTATCTCTAATGAGATCGTTGTGAAATTGAGGTTGAAAGAACTTGTTTTGATAGAGATTCACTTGCAAGTGGAGATTATATTCAGCCACTGATTGCTCCCAGTTGTGTGTATGTATGTATGCATCAATTGGGCAATGTATTTTTCTCAAGTTGAAAAAGGAATAGTATAATAGAAACAACTTCCTTAATTCATGCGTCAATGTATATAACTTTGTCTTTATAAAGAAAAATAAGGTATATAGTAACTGTCTTCATTAATCTTTACATTTGATAAAACATTGCATTGCATTTTTACCCTTATTACAAACCATTTTTTTGTGTTTTCCCTTAAAATAAATAACAATTGCAATATAAAAATATTATTATTAATATAAGTTTATGTTGATTTTTATAATGGTTATCTTAAAAATTTACTGTGGAGTGTGCTCTATGTTTCACACGTTGTAATAGGTAGCCTTAGGAAGTACGCTTGTTTGTCGTTTTATTGTTTTTTAGTATAATTTAAAACTCTCCTACAACTTCCTCTTATTTAAATGTGCTTTGTATTTTCAAGATAATTTTTTTTTTTAATATATTATTATAATATATAAATAAAATATAAAATTCATTATTTAAATTAATTTTAATAATGAATTAGATATTATAAGTAATAAATAAATTAAAATTGATGTAATAGTCGCTGTGAAGCGCGTGATTGCATGTAGTGTATGTATCAAACAAGCAATCTAGTAACGTACTAGGGTCAAAGCAATCGACAATTGCAAAGGGTTGTTTTTAAGTACAAAAAGGAATATAATAAAACAACTTAGTTAATAATACAACTTTTAAAATAAAAAATATATTAATTTAAAATTATGATTACTTATACGTGTTTTTTATTTATTATGATTAGATTTTTTTTTTCGACATACTGAATAACATAAAAAGATATAAAGAAAATTAGGGGATTAGTCAAAACTTACTCAATCAAAGAACAAACCTATAAATAAATAAGACAATTTTTTTTTAATTTAAATCAACTCATTAATGTTCGAATCCATATCAAACCGATTAAATTGATTCGGACTTTAATTTATCCCAAAAATCAAAGATAATGGTAATTTATCCCAATAATCAGTTATTGAATTAAACAGTAAATAATTTTGAATTAATGGATATAAATTATAGAAGCTGGTTTGTACGTTAAATTAGAAAGTGATATGATTTTGATTTTACAGGGACTTATAAAGAAACACGCTTATAGTTGTATTGGAAAGATTCTGATTTCATGAGGATTCTTTGATGGAAACTTATGAAATTTCTAATTTCACAAATTTTGTGAAAAAGTTAAATAAAAGTTAGTAAATTAAAGTGGTGAGTCTCTTACTAAATTGATGTATATGTGAGTATTTTAGTCTCATAGGCAACATGAACATCAAATCGTACGAATATTAAGACAAATATCCATGTTGCTACCAAATTAAGAAATTATTCTCATGCATTCTCAATTAATTTCAATACTTTTTGTCAGATTTTTTTTTTTTAATTACTAAGATATTAACTAAGGGTGTTCAGAACTAAACCGATAAAAAAAAAAATCGAAAATCGATCCAAAAAACCGCAAACCAATTAAAACCGCAAATTTTTAGATCATTTTAGATTTTTTTTTTCAGAATCGTACAGTTTGATTCAATTTGCAGTTTGGCATTTCAAAACTGAACCGAACCAAACCGAACCGCAATTATTAAATAATATTATATTTATTTTTAATTTTATTTCTCTAAACTCTAAACCAAAACCTAACCTACCGTTGTTATCTATTATAATTTTCATTTCGTTAAATGTATTTTAGAGTTTCAAGGTTTCTTATTTGATAACATAAAGATGAATGAGTATGTAGAGTAAAAAACTGAAAACATTGTATATCACGACAAAAGACAAAAAATATTGTGCATTGAAAAGTATTTGAAAAGTATTTAAAGTTAGAGATAAAAAAAAGTTGGTGAAAACAAATTTAACTTGAAGTATTGATTTTAATAAGTACTGTAATTATACTTAAAAACAATATCATATATATTGTAATATATATTATATAATTACAATTTTAACTTATTTTTCCAAAAGTAAATTACCAAATTGGTTGTTAGGACCAATTTAACTTTAACTAATTGGTATTTAACTTTAACTTTTTTATTATTTAAAAAGTGCAATTGTGATTATACTATAATTATATCCGTTAATGTGTTTGTGTCATCGCCTTCGTCATTCAGCCACCTCTCTTTATTTGGTATGATATGATATATCACTTTTTATTTTTTAATTCTTTATTCCATTATATAAATGCAGATTAACCAGCATAATCTTTATTTATATTACTTTTATTTTTTATTAATATACTTCACTCAAACGATAAATAAAATTTAACTAAAAAATTATTTTTATCATATTTTAATCTATGTTATTCTTTGCATACAACACAAAGATATAATCTCATAGTAGAAATACAAAAACAATCTAATTAATTTTGTTTTATTTAATGATACGATTCTAAAAAAATTGTTTAATGATGATTCTATTTTTAATAAATATTTTTTTATTAATAATATCAAGCTCAATGAAGATTTTAAAAAAGTATTTTCCAATTAAAGTTAAACTTTGTTAATTAGATCATTAAAAAAATAATTACTTTTATTTATTTGTCTTTAAACTTAGAATTATTACCTCTGTTTTCATTTATATATAAAAACAAAAAGACAAATTTATTTTTTCTTAAAATAAGTAAATTTTAACTATTTTAAATTCATTCAATAATTTTTTTTTTCTAAAATATCTTAACTTTAATTTATGTACATATATCTACACTACTATTATAATATATATTTAATATTTTAAAAATATTTTGAGAAGAACACTAAAGATTAGTAGAATATAATAATTAACTAATTTTTTTCTTATAAATAATTGGTAGTGTTTTAAATTAATAGGGAACTTTTATTTTGGTTGACTAAAAAGCTTCAAAGAGACAAAGAGAAGATGGAATAAAGAAAAACACAGCAAAGCTAGCTTTACACTTCTTCCTTTTTCTTAAAACGTGGTTTAAGATTCTTTAAAAAAAAATTAACAAATATAATATTAGAAATCGTATATTATTTAAAAATAACATTAAATTAGATATATAAATGGGTGTAAATTTTATCTTATTAAATCGATTTTACAAAAATAAGTTAGATTTAAAATTTATTTTTAATAAAATATATCAACGCCTATATTAAAAATTAAAAAGTTCTTGAATTTATCGAGTCACTTAAAAATGTATTAAAAATCTCATCACTTAAAAATAAGATCAAATTATAATATATTAATGAATATAAATTTCATTTTATAAAATAACTTCAAATTAAAATATATTAATAAATATAAACCTTAATTCATTCGATTAATTTTAACCTTAAAATCGAGTTATCTAACCTACGATAATATTTTATTCAATAATGTTTTGTTAAAAGAAAAAGAGAATTGCGCTTTGGAATGTACCGTTGTAGGATTTGGAATGGTATTTGAGATGTCGTATTTAAAAATCACACCACTAAAAAACGAAACCACTCTCATACATCATCAAATAATCACAATATTATTTAATCCATAAAACTTTTTTTTTTTTCTAAAATTCTTAATTTTTATTTTATTACTTTTATTTATGCTTAATTTTATTTTAAATTTTCATTATTCGACTACATACATTAATTCCGTCTAATCCCATCAATAACTCCGTTAATAACTTTAACCTAATTTGCTTGAAAAAAGATGTTATACATGTTGACCAAAATCTATGAGTTGGTATACATATATTATCAACACGAATGCACCTTCAACAAGTTGCGTGAGGATAAGTTGTCTTTGATTTTTTCTTTTGTCTATATGAAAATTGTCTTTGTTTTCAATTAAAAATTTTCAAAAAGTCTTTTAATATAAACTTAAATCTAACTATTTTTCAAATTATACACCTACTTATATCTCTTACCGATATAATCGATTTTTATATTTGTCAAACTTATGTACTTAATTATTTTGTAATTTTCATGGGGTTTAATGGTTATGAATGGTCAAAAGGATTGTCAACCGATAAAACATCATTGTTAACATAAACTTTAAATAAAATTAATAATTTTATTCTAATTGGATCATAATGTACTTATAAAACTACTTTGGTCATTAAGTCAATTTGTAGAGTAGAAGAATTGATTATACACAAACATAAAATTTGTGTATTTGAATATAAAAACATACATGTTGGCCAAATATTTTACAAAGGAAAATCCAAAATACATCTAATAAGGGAGGGTGACAACCCTACTACATGAGAATCCCATATATTCAAAACTCAACCATAAAAAAAACCCTAAATGAGTCTACTTCTTCTAATTTGGTGACATGACAACATCAGTTTCTAAAACCCTAAATTAGAACATTTTATTTAAGATCTAACTCACAATATTGACTTACGACGAAAAATTTGCATTCACTTAATATATTTTAAATTGGTCTTATCTTTAAATGATGTGAGATCTCCAATCCATCTTTCTCATGTTGAGATTTCTTCAATTCAAACGTAAGATTAGATAATTATGAATAATCCAATATTAATCCGATAACGAATAATTCAATAGACCTAACAATCTTGTTAGAATAAGCTCTTATATCATATTAGAAATAAATTTTAAGTTTAACTTTTTCTACAAAATTGGCTTATAAGGTAAGATTTGTACTCATCTAATATATTATAAATAGGCGATGATCTTCAACCATAAACCTAAAAGTAATACTAAAATATTTAAGTAAATTAGCATTGTAAAAGAATATGAAGGTTTCATGTTGATTTACCTGAATACTATAAATTTCTCTCATTGTTTTTATGAATTGGGTAATTCACACATGCCAATAAGCAAATTAACAAGTTGGTGGGGTCAAGAAATTATTCCAAATCAATGCAAGCTAGCTAGAGTGAGAGAAGAGACAAAGATTGTCAGCAAAATGTGACTTACCAAGGAGGATTGTGTGTGTTCCTTAAAAAAAAAATCAGAAACAAATTTGGCTGTATTGATCATATCACATGATGATAGTTGTTTTGTGTGTTGAAAACATCAGAATTATGCAGAGTATGTTTTGGATGATTTGCGTCCCACACTTGTACTACAGTCAAAAAAGAAAATAGCTTAGAAGTAGAAATGGAACCCTAGAGTAGTTAATAATTAATCTGGGTTGTCTTTGAAATTACCATTAGTTGAGAAAACAAAAACTAAAGAGATGAAGCTAAGAAACATAAAACGGGTAATGGTAGCATAGCTCTCCATAGCAGGAAAGTTTATTGAGTTACGATACTTTCAAAAGTGGGAAAGAATACAAATTCTGCAAACGTGTATGGTCACTTAAAATAATGAATTGTTGGACATACCCTTTTGATAATCATATTTAGAACATGTTGCATTTTATTTTTTGTTTTATATGAAGTTCCCATACAACTTTTAGGTGTGTGTGTGTGTGATATTAATCATCCAACAATGAAAATATAAAAAATTAAGTGTATGTTTTTATAAGAACCTCATGATATTAAGGTACATCAATCATTAAACTCGAAGTTATTGATTGAGGTATTAGATACAAATTGTAATGTTGATGATTAGTGTCTGTGTCGGGTTTGAAACTATTTGATAATTACAGCCACCACTTTCAATAATGCATGAAGACTAAAATTGTCCTTTTGAATGGAGATATTCTGCATATGTAGATTGCGATCTAGAAAGTAAGGACAGTTTTCTCAAGTGGTGGGATCTTAAAATCAGTGTGATGTCATTGTTCTACATTGAGTTTATTAACTCCTTTCTCTTACTTTATTCAAATGCTTATTCTAAAGAAAACAACCAAATCGAAGCATGTCAAATGCTACCATTACAATATCAGAAAACATAAACACAATGACAAAGTAGAAAACCAATTATTTTACAATTTATCAAAGACTAGGTCTTGACTTAATTGTTTACAATCAAGACCCTAAATTGTTTCAAGCTAAAAATTCCTTAATAAGCACTTGTATGAAATGAAAATAAGAGAATCTATTTCATTTTTTATATATTAGTAGGTGCTGAGAGATGATCAAACAATACTTGTTTATTATTAATGAATGATTAATCAATTTATGATTAGCAATCCTTCATCAAGAAACTAGGTATACATTATTATAAAAAGACTTTTTTTTTTGTTTTTTATTAACACCAGAGAAAAGGGATATTGTATTTTTTTTTTGGGAGCATAATAATGGGAGTACTTTTTTTTCATGAAAAAGAATATAAGAAAAATGGGTATGCCAAAATAGTCATAAAAAATAGTATCACTTTGTATAAATAATTTCCAACAATTGAGAATATGATTGAAGAGAATGGTTGATTCCTTTTGGTGGGTCTATCAATAATTCATGTTTATGTACCAATTTATGTTTATTGCAGTCTACAAGGGTACAAAGGAAGATGGAGGAATCTAATTTGAATTTTCCAGATTTAGTTTAGTCCTCTTGTTTTTTAACATATTTTCCATTTTTTGAACCTGAGTTACACAGTAATGAAGATCATGTTACTCGTTGATAGAAACTATAATCAAATAGCTCCTATTATTCATTCAATTCATATTGTTAAATGCATTCTTGTCTAGGAATTTTGATGCCACCAAATTTTTATTTTCCTTTTAGAATTTTATTGCAGTTGAAGACACAAGCATGCATTAATTAAGCAAAAGTTATTTACCAAACTATAAACAAGAAATAAACATTTTGCCTATAAAAACTTATCCAGGTAATTAATGTATGCTAGAAAACAATAATAAAAACAACATTGCCTGCAACTGATTTGGATCTTTGCAATAGTTATATATAATTTAAGACATGTTTTGATGAAGTCCATAATTCAGCCATTTTCTGCTTTGGGCCAAGGAATGTGAAAGTCATAAAAGAGTGAATGGGTTAGGAAGGAATTTTTGTGGGGACTCATGAAACCTTTAAACATGTCATATGTGAATTCATAAACTGACACAGAACTCAATCAAAAGTGCAGAAATGAAAAAGAAAGTCAAGCCAAATAAAGCAGAAAAAATCATAATACAGTATCATCAAATCAAAGTATATGGTAGTAAAAAAAAGTAATCATAGTTCAAATGCTAATGCTAATTCATATATAAATCATACTCTAAAAGCAGTAAAAAGAACTAGTTAAGCACTGTGAGCAGAAAAAGAAAACTTCAAGGTGCTAAAATGAGCACAATTACAAATGTGGTAAAAAGTGCCACAAAGACTGAAGCAAGCACCATGGAACTATAAACCCTTGAGCCATGACTATGAGAAGGAGGGAATGGTGAGAAAGCCTGTGGTGGAATTGAAGCAATGGAGGGTGGAGACTTCGGAATTGAGTGTGGTGACATGACTTGGACAATCAATTTCTCCCCTTTCTGGCAATGATCTTCAGTTCCACTAATGAAGTAGAACATCCCGGGGCTGTCAAGAATCACTGTGCTGTTCCCATCATCAAATGTATTGATGGGGCTGTTTGAGTCACAGTGAAAGTATTCCCATCTCTCCACATTCACAACTGAGTCATTCTGGTACTCAAAAACTACACAACACAGCAACAATTAATGTAGCAATTTATGTTAGATAAACTTAGATACACTTACATAAGTGTTTTCGTTTCTGTTTTTAATCAGAATTGGAATTATATTAATTCATGTTGACCTCTAATATCAACTTTTATCAAACAAATTATCAACATGTGATAGAATCAATACTACTAGAGTACTACATAACCTCAAGGACGAACTTTTACTGACAATATAATAGTGATCCTGCAAGTATCATTATCTGACTTTAGAGAATTAAAATAAATAGTATTATAAGAGAATCTTGTAATTTATTAATATTATTGTATAAAACCTTTAAATGTAAAGGAATGGTTTAATGATTGTTACCCAAAGAGTCACCAACATGAAACCTGTTGCTTGAAGCCCATTGATTATAAAATGCAGTGTCATTGAGGGCAGGCTCATGCCAACCCAAGTCACCACCCACTCTGAATTCCCTAGCAGCTATTTTCACTGGGCTATTCATCACAACAGCCAAGACAACACAGAGCACACTCAAAAGGGAAGCCATATTTGCGTTCATCTTAGTTTCCTACACCAGAATGCAGCAAGTAATGGTTGTAACAAAATGCAAAAATTATTATATAAGAGACAGACAATAATGGACTAATGGTGCTTTACGTGGGGGGAGTGTGACGGTTATTGGGTGGTTTTGATTTGGAGTGTTGGCAATAACGTGTGTGTTGAGGGGTTCATGGGCATGTTTATTCATATTGGTCACATTGGAATTATAGAATAATGTGTTATGTTATTCTAATTCTGAATTGAAGTTGGACAATCATAACTTCTTCAGCTTATCATTTACTGACAAAAATGTGACAGCGGCTAAATGATGAGTTCTGCTATGGGACCAGGTGGAACTCTGCTATGTCTGTCAAAAACAAAGATAAAATTTATCCCAGTAGAAACATTTTATTTTATGTTTTCCATTATAAAGGAGTATCCAGTTCAACACCAAGATTATTTTTATGACAGATTGATTAAGAATCACTTAATTAAGAATACTTTTGTAAGAATAAAAATAAAGCAAGAGATATCAGAAGTTCGTTCTTATAAAAATTATGAAACAGAACTTTTAATTTAGTTCTTATAAAAAAGACTTAAAGAAGCAGTGTCTAAAGTTTGAGTTTTTTTATGTAATTGTTTACCATATTTGTAATTTTTTTTTATTTTAATTTGGCTTTCTGACCAGGCGTCAGCTTCAAGCTCTAAGGCCTAAAAATTACTTAATCCAACTTGGAGGTAAATTCAAAATGTTAATTCTATCCGGTTGGAAGCTTTAACTAAACTGATGTGAGTTTTTAACAGCCCAAACTCAATTACCAAATGTACTTAGGTTTGGTAATGAAGTTTATTGTTGCAGGATTTTGCCCAAAGTTTGAGAATTTTAAGATATAAACTTGCTAACTAAGAAAATTTGACACCCTACCCACCTCATCCTATGTCACCAAACCTACATTTTAATATAAGTTTTCATAATACCCAATTGCAATTTTAAAATTAGTCTTTCATATGTTACAGATTAAAAGCATTGATAATAAATGTTGAACAAACATTAAAAAGTGTAGAAAAAGCATTATCTTACAAGTGAAAACCAGCGACAGTTTGAAAAAAAAATGAAAACATATTAACTTCATTGTTAAATTATGCTTGATGATATCTTTTAATGGAAGTTTTATGGCCAAGGCAAGATTTACTCCAAACTTACCGAATGGATTGAATTATAAATGAGGATGTGAAAACCAAGCCTAGATAATCTGGCTTAATTCTAAAAATGTAACAGTATGAAGACTAATAATGTCAGTGTCACAGTTAGTGTGAAATACCTTTCTATTATTTTTCTTTCTGGTGAAATGGTGTCTGCAAAAGAAACTCTAGAAATTAACGTGAACATGCAATATTAGTAAAATAATGTTATTAAATGAATAAATTTGACTTCGTGTTAAAGTTGAAAGAAACTAAATTTGACAAAATTAAACTATTAAATGTAGTTGAAGCTTGGAAAATTGGTTGTACATGTAAAATTTAAAACAGTTTTACATTATTCAACTAAAAAGACCATATTAAATTTTATAATAATTATTTTACAGCACGAAATTCGTTTAATCATTCAACTATATTAAAATTTAAATAACAGAGTCCAAATTGCAATACATGTAAAGGTCTAAAGGGTACTTTGCAGTTTATAGTTTCTTGAGAAAGTGTATAACATAGTTAAAAAGTATAAGATTGCTCATAGCAATCGTATTGCCATATAATTCATTCACAGATCACCAGTCACTGATAAAGAGGATACAATGCTTTCATTACATATCAGAGTAACATCTTGCAACCAAGATGTAAGAGATCTGAGAACATGAACTCTGACTAGAAGGTGTAAAGGGATAGGGATCGTTGTATGGAAGACAAAGTTTCAGAGTAATATGAGGTAACATCTTGCAACCAAGATGTAAGACAGCTGAGAACATGAACACTGACTACAAGGTGTAAAGGAATAGGGATATGGACATAGTTTCTGAGTAGTATGAAGTAACATCTTGCAACCAAGATCATATCCGAAGTAACATCTAGCAACTTAGATGTAAGAGAGCTGAGAACATGAACACTGACTACAAGGTGTGTGTAAAGGGATAGGGATCATTGTACAGAAGACATAGTTTCAGAGTAATATGAAACTTTTCAGTGTTGGGAGAGCCATATTACATCTTGGACAGCAGATATAGCCAACAAAAAACAGCTGGTGAAAGTGAAGGCTATTGAGATGCCAACATGGTCACAGAAGTTGTGCACAAGCTTGCAAAAATTTGGCAGAGGTGTGTGTCTAATTCCAGTGCGATTCAGATTGGTCACCCCAGATGCAGCAGATCCAGCACTCATCAATGCATAAGCAAATGCCTGCAATTTTTATCATAATTGAACTCTTGAGGGTAGCACTTTATTATGGGACAAAACTTAGATATAATAACTTTCATGTGTTGTTTGTGTTGTTCTCCAATTTCTCCAATTAATATTGGAGTTACATTATAGTAATCCGCATAACAATGGTTTGCATTAAAAGATTATACGATTACTATAAAACTTTAGTTATGATAGAAGAACGATACAAACAGTACATAAGGTAGTCAACCTAAGTTTTCTCCCTTTATTATGAAGGAACAAATCATGATTAATTCTCAAGTCCTCAATCTAAAATTCCTACAATTTTTACAGTCTAAATCTCATTTCCCATATAATTTAAGTTCACTTTTAAAACTTTTGCATGTTGTCTACAACCTTTGTGGTAATTTCTGCTTGTTTTTTTTTCCACCATTGCAGTGGATTGGTTTATTTTGTTATGTACAGAACATTCGATAGCTTAGGGACCAAATGAGTATTAAGTACAGAAATTGAACTTACAGCTCTATTGTGTCGCTCCTCATTATGGTAAAGTTTATGTTTTATGAATTAATTTTGATCACAAGAGGAACATTAAAAATATGCAGTTGAAGCAAAAATGTATACCTGATCCACAGCAAAAATAAGCCATGCATGATTTCTGGAAGGAATCACAGAAGACATCTTAAGAAATCTGGATGTGCCAATGAGTAGTTGAAGCAAGGAATGAGCTGCAGCAGCAGCACAAACCCCAACAAGATATCTGTCCATGACAACTTCACAGTAATCACTATACAAATTTTTATAAATTAAATGAACTAATAAATTTTATACGACAGAAATAAGAGGTTATGGATATTCAACTTCAAGTTGTACATTGGTATATCATAAAGTCAAAAAAGGAAAGGAAGATCATACCAACATTATTCAAGCAACACCAATATTAAATAAAGGTGTGAGGGAAGTTCAAAAATTTGCATAATCTAAAGAAATATGGAGGCAAAGGGACAAACAAACAGAATAAAAAAAGTGCAGAAGAAAGGGTAAAATATAGAAAAAAGAGAAATTCGATCACGGGTCTACAACTGTTCATTCAAATGTCATGCATTATGATGACTTGACAATCAAACCCCACCAAGGTCCCACTTTTTACAGTCAATTTTGTCCGCAAGCCACACTCCCCAGGCATTGCTTTTACTGGCAATAAAATATACCAACCAATCAAATAAATTCAGTAAAACAAAGTCTCAACAACTCATGCATGGTTACCAAGAAATAGTGAGAAAATGAACAGTTTTTAATATGAATTTGATACTCTGTATCGGTTCAATGGAAAGACATTGAAAGAGATGAGAAAAATATTTAATATTTAACTTTTCACTTTATTTTTTTCATTTTCTCTTAAAAAAACATGCCAAAAATCTAATCTCCTTCAGATTCTTCTCAAAAGAAACAGGTTCTTACACTCTAGTTTCTAGTTAGCTGAGAAACACAACTTGCATTGCCTTTTACTTCTCTCTCTCTCTCTCTCTCCTCTCAGAAAAAAAAACAAAGCATAAAAGTAATTCCAAAAATCAAAAACAAAAGGAAGAACAGAAACCTGTTTTTCATGAACAACCCATCATTTTAAAGTATCAAGAAACTTAGAAAAGCAAGAAGCACACCCAGTAACAAGACTTGAATTAACTAAAAAAGAAAATCAAGAAGCATAGACTGAAAAAAAAATAAAAATGGAAGAAGCTCACATGTATGACTCGGAGAAAGACCACTTGGAATGAATAGGCAATTTAATGACAGTAAGGTTGATAAAGCTAGATTCCTGAGCAGTGACCATGACTGAGATTGAAGCAACAGAGAAGGCCATGCAGAAGCCTCTCAGAACCAGTTGCATAGCCTCCACTCTCCGCCGGCGGTAGGTCCTTGCAGTAGCTTCGCCGCTCATTATGGCAGTGGTTTCCAAAGCCGTCACCTTGGACTCCTGCAGGATCTCCTCTGGCATTCTCTGCTCACTCCCCATCTTTCTCTTCTGCCCTGATCAGTAATTGCGATTGTAGAGTGTGTGGAGAGGTGGGGTAATGTGAATGAATGAGCTTTGAGTGCGTAAATAGCATTTAAATGGATGCATAGAAGAGAGGATGGAGAAGAGAGAGAGAGAGAGAGAAAAAAGACAAATTTTGTGTGTGTTTGTTACAACAAGGTGTTTTCCTATGATTTCTTCAAATACCATTAGTTGTAACAGTGCTACACACGTTAATGTAAAAATTATTGCTGAAAAATATGTATATGTAGATTAAGAATTATATGATGTTTTATTCATTTCATTTCTCATCATTATCTTCTGTGAGATGAAGAACGAATTTAATTCAGAGTTGGAAGAATCTGAAGTTAATATTGAAGTATGACGTCAACTTTAATGATTACAAGACGCGGAAATGCAAAATAATTGATATATATAAGAATGTAGAGATATACATAAAATGCGTAAGATTTTAGAAAAAAACAATACTTTCTCCGTAAAAATGGAGAAGAAGAAATGAAAATTCAATATATTAGAGTTTTGAATTTAGTTTGTAATTTTTGTTTCCATGTGTCCTCAATGTCCCTTTCATATTTGTTTTCAATTGTTGATCATGTATTTTTTATTAATATTTATTTTGCGTTTATTTTTTATTATAATAATGATGTTAAACTAATTAATTAATATTAAATAATAAATACATATATTAATAATAAATATATTTAATTTAATTTTGAATTAATTTATTTTTTAAATTAATTTTTTATATTAATTTTTTATTTTTCATCAGTAATCTTGTAATAAGGAGAAGAAAAAAAAATCGTTTAAGTGTAGAAATTAAGTTTAGAAATTTCACACTTAAATTTTTTTAAAGTTTATGATAAGATTTCTCTTACAAAATATAAAACTATCATCAATCAATAGATATTTTAACAAAAATTCTCTCAAAGACAAATTGAGTATATATAATTTTATATGTATTAATTTAAGAGGATTAAAATTCTCTTCCATTTATTTATTTTATAAAATAAGATTGTAAAATATTATGTTATATTGTATTATATTTAATTAAAATTTATATAATTATAAAATATGTTAATTTCCTTAATATTTTAATTATTTAAATAAATTTATATTTAATTATCAATTATTTATAGTTTATAAATAAATTATATATATATATATATTCTATTTTATATTAGAGAACAATATATATTCTATTTCATATTTTCAAATGAAACTAATAATTTAGATTAACATTTGATTAGTGTTGATTAAATATTTTCTATATAGATTAAGGTTTGAAGTGACTTGAAAATACACATTTTTATCAAAGAACAAGACATCTTGATCTATTTATTTAGGTTGGTTTATTTAGGTTTATTTAGTATTTGTATAGAAATTATCATTACACAAATCTTATAAGAGAACATTTTTCTTATAATAAAAAAAACATATGTTATTCTAAATCATATTTGATTTAAATTTCAAAAATATTGTGCCAATGCTAAGAATAAATATTAATTTCATAATACTTGATGACCTTAGAAGAAACCTTAACAAACATGTTAAGATTCTTCAGCTTATGTTTTCTCAGTAAAATAGATTTTCAGTAATGTTTCCAAAGGTTGTATCTTTGTCATCACTGAAACAAAAACAAAGGACCCAAAAGGGTCTAGACAAAGCCCAGATAACAATGAAACACTTTATTGGACCAACATACAAAACCAAATCTAACCAAGGACACATCTGGTGCTTGCAAAATCTTAGAGCAGATCCAAACATCAGAAAAATCTTATATTTTTCTTGATTCTTTTGGGTTGTGTTATCTGTAAAGTGACTTTAGTATATTGCATATTAAAGGAACTGATTCCAGTTTATAGGAAAGGAAATATGAATTTCATTAGTTCATTCAGAAGAATGTTGTATGGTTGTCTGAAGCCTGGATTTTATTATGAAGTAGAAGCAATATTTGCTTTGACATGAGTAGCATGAGAAGAAAGAAAAAGGAGAAATTGAATAGTAGCATGTAATGTGATAAAGCATAAATCAAAAGGGTGCAGAAAGTGGCTCTTTGAATGAGGTTTCAGAGGCACAGGAGCATTGGCAATGACAAGCTTTGTTGTGGTCAGGGATAGACTCAGCTTTCTTCATGCAATCAGCAAGCTTCTCAGTTAGGCTTCCATTTTCATCCATTTGCATCACTTCCTCTATTGGATGCATCAGCCCCTTCATTAACAAACACTATGTAATAAGCATTCTTTCATTCATTCATTCATTCATTCATTATAGATAGGAACATATTTTCACATGGTTAGGAAATCATACCTCAATAAATAGAGC
Source organism: Macrotyloma uniflorum (assembly GCA_016859785.1). Classification (NCBI taxonomy): domain Eukaryota; kingdom Viridiplantae; phylum Streptophyta; class Magnoliopsida; order Fabales; family Fabaceae; genus Macrotyloma; species Macrotyloma uniflorum. Next base: position 472,311 of record BDMB01000078.1, on the reverse strand, counting down.
TGATGCTTCACATGGTTGCAACTTTTGAACAACCTCTGCAGCCACTTCCTGCAAGAAACAATCAGCAACCATTCATAGGGTAAGCATTAGGAAATTTAGCCTCCAAAGTAAATGACTGAGAATGATGAGTGAAGGGAAAAGTTATATATGTACCCTTGCTTGAGTGAGCTGCACTTGATTCAGTGTTCTTGGCTCCAGCTCAATGGAGGAACAAGTGTTTGCCATAAGTATCAAGTGAAGAAACCCAAATGCAAGATGTGCTCTCCACTGTGAATAGTTTGATGAGTAGCAATTGCAATTGCATCCCATCACCTGAAGTAATGTCTCTTAAACATTCATTGTTCATAGGTTAACCAATATATAACCAATCAGGAGCATGATATTTTTGAACACATTCACGGGGTCTTTGTGTCATGTGAAGGAGTTTGTGGCCAATATTAAGGAAAACATTTTTCATATCCCGTGGTTCAGTTGAGGATAAAGTTACACTACTTGTGACTTCAAGTGCTCTTATCAGTCATTTTACTAGTCAGGTTCTCTGTTTACAAAGTCTACCATTGGTTGAATTGTTATTGTGGCCAAAAATAAGCAAAGGGAAAAGGGTGCACGTGCAGATTAGACTTTTGAGCCTCACTTTTGGTGATTGATTGGTATTTTGATCCTCACTCTTGATCCTCATACTAAGGCCATTTGAAGAAACAAAAATGTAATCACAAGCCGCATATTCCATTTGATTAGACTGTCCAAGACTCATAAAACTTACTGAATTCTCCCATTTTGTCTCAACACTCTGGCCATGGGATAAAATCTACTCCTTAAGAATTCAACAATGACGTTTTTGTGATTGTAGTCATGATTTTAAAGGCACCTATTGAGAGAAAGAGAGAAGTGTAAGTACAGAAAGATAAAAAGAAATGACAAGTATTAATTGTTTGATATATAAGAGTGGTTATACACCACTACTCTTTTAAAGAACAAAACATATCATGAAAACATTTCTATCAAAACACACTAAATAGATGTTAGATATATAGGAGGGGTTAATATGAAAAATTTTCACAAATGGATAGTAATTAACAATTATAATTATATAAGAGAATACGATTTTATTTCTTATAAAAAATTTTAAGGTTAAGGGTTTATATGTTTTTTTCAATTATATGTTATTCAACCTTTCAATTTCTACTTTATGTGAGATTTCAACTCATCTTGAACTTTAACAATACTTTAAGTGTGAGTTCCTTCCACATTGACACACATTCCCCCTCTAATAGAAGTCACGAGTTTCCGAATGGTAAACTTTGTTTTTTTATATTTGACTTATACTGCCGTCATTTGATGAGATACACTTGCTTACTTAAAATTCTATGTCAGGAAGATTTTTGATATAAGAATATATCTTGACTTAGGATTCTTCACTTATTCCTTATGGGCTGGATGAACCTGATTCTGATATTACTATTAGGTATCCAAAATGGGAGTAACACCGAGAGATTTTCACCAATAAATAATAACCCACAAACTATATAAGAAAATACGACTTCACCTGTTATATTTTTATGTAATGTGAATTTCGAGTTAGTTTAATCTTTAACCGGGAATTGGTTGGATGTTCTTGGATTCAAGACTTGACTGTAAAGAATGTGAAAGTTAATGAGTGCATCAACATCTCCCACTTAAATACTAAAATAATTATGTCAAATAGTTGGGCATGGATCACACAGATTTGGGCCAAGTCTTGACTGGGGACTAGGAATCTGTGAACCCTTGTTTTCTACATTTGGGCTGAAGAAAAATAGATTATCTCATATTGTTCATATGTAACCTGTTTTCTCATATATATTTTTCTTTATCCCCACTATTCGCACAAGTTTGACAAAACAGAATTCTGAAAAATATAAATTGGATACAGTGACAACCAAACTGGATTGCTGGTCAAAAAGATACATGTTCATATTTTCATGTGGAAATGTATCAGAAAATATACAGTAGGTGATACCATAAGTAGTTGAAAATTAAGGTCTATGCATGATCCTACTTACTCTATATTCATATCTAATTTAGACATAAGTGTTATTATATATTTATGCAATATACGGCACTGATCGTGCATATGTTCATGTTGTGAACCTTTGATTTATGTGAAGTTGGTATTATAATAAATATTGCCAGTTAGCAAGGTCACCCAACCTAATACCCTATATTTGAATGGAATAGAAAATCATTGGTAGGCACGTGAGGAGAAGGTTAAAATTTCTCTCTTAATTTTGACCTACTCATATATTTCCATATTGTAATGCCACTTCCTTTGATGAAATACTGTTGAAAAGTTGCTGTTCTTCTTTATTTTTTCCTTTTCTACTATGGAAACTTGTGCTTCTATTTAACTAAATGCAATTTTAAATTACTCAAATCAACTAAATATTAGTTTAAAAATCTTGTCAAATATACCTTTACATGTTGTATTAGAGTTGAAAGGTTATCAATGGCCTTGCACCAACTAAAATGTTTTGTAAGATGGTTACACGGTTATTAGTAGTAGATTTAAAGTTTAACTCATTTTTATAAAATCGATTCAATAAAATGAGATTTGTACTATTTTATATAGTCCTCAAACTTGAATGCGAGACTAGAAATATATAGGTGATCCGATAGAGAACGAGAAAATTTATGGATGATCTGATAACAGTTCAAGAATCTTATTATGATAGATTCTGATACCATATTAATAATGGACTTAAAGTCTAACTCATTTTTATAAAACCAGTTCAATAAGGTGAGATTTATACTATTTTATATATATTAATTTAGTCATATCTTTATGAAGTAAGATTTTCAATAAGAATTGTGTATAGGTATGAAAAATGAGATAAATGTTTGAAGTAGTTGTTATGGAAGATATCCATGAAAGGTTGAAGGGAAATGATGTAGAATGAAAGAAGTTTACATAAACCACACAACTTTTCCAAGAAGCCATGATGTTGCTTGTTAGCTTTGTTTATCACCTAACGACAATGACTCACCAATGACCCTATATAAACCCTTGTCCAAAACACAAACCCTAAAATTACACATCTTTTCATAGTTTATATAGAAATTTTTTATATATATAAGGTCAATATAATATATTTTTAGTAAGTTTCTATGTGATAAAAAACACAATTTCCCTTTTTCTTCTTCTTGGTTAATTAATTAAGAAAGGAAATGATCTCAAGGTTTTAAAGGTTAAAAAAATAACTTTTTTTTTTAGTACAAATGTGAATTGGTTGATAGTTGAAAAAATGACTACCATTAAAAGTGTCCTATATATGTGCTAAAGTTAGTCTCACGTCTTTATTTTTCCTTCTACCATGTTTACGAAATTATGACAGTTTTTAATCTCTGATTTTCTGATGCAGATAACCCGAAATTTCTGAAGCATTTATTTATACGTATCTCTTTAATGCAAAGTAAAATGTTATAGTTTTTCTTAGAGTGTTTATCATCTTTTATACTATATACATTTTTCAAATAAGTTTGATTTATGTTAATTTGGTTTAATATGTCATATTTTCATATTTAAATATGATGTTAAGTAATTATATATTAATAATACAGTTAATTAAATTAATAGTAATATTTTATCTAATGTTATACTATATTTATGTTGACATTATTTGTATTAGAATATACATTATAAAATGCTTTAATGGTAGATATTTACTTCTATAATTATATAATATATGTAACCATATATATAACATCAAGATTAATAATACATCACATTAACTCATAAAATTAATCTAATCATGTTTAATTATAGAGTTCATGTTTTCAAAATTTCTCAGTTAACATTTTAAATAAAGTAAAAACATTTTTTTTCCAATTAATTTATTGTATGTATTGAAAATATACAAATAACACTAATGTTTTATTTGGATCAAATGACAAACAGAGAAAATACGATTTTTGAGAGAAAAATATACCTTTTTTTTATATATGAAAATAAATAAATAAATAAAATATTATATAATTAATTAATTTTTTATATAATTAATTATTTTATAATTTTTTATTAATTTTTTTTCAAATTTTTATAATAATAATAAAAAAAATTAAAATAATAAAATGTTGAAAAAGTCTCATATTAACTAAAAATAAGTCAAATTATAATATATAAGTGAGGTGTAAACTTCGTATCCTAAACTAATTTTAAGGTGAGTTAAACTTAATAATTACTTTTTACATGATATTAGAGTTTAGTTAACATAATTATTAGATTACTTGTTAATATGCTGAATCCTGAATAACAGGTTATTAAATCTAGATTGAGTTATCTCTTAATAAATTATGATGTCTTTTATATAATTTAAAAAATTCTATAATACCTCACTAATATATATATATATACCCTAACCATATTTCTATGTGATATTCCTTTTATGATTGATTAAAGTCTATTAAAACATGTTAATTTGAAGGAGTGTCACTTTACATAAAGAATCCATCTCCCTATAAGTTACTGTAACAACTATAACGGATTGCGCGGGAAAGTTGGTTGAAAGGATTGGACACGTGGAAGAGAATCCGTAAAAGAAGTTCACGAGGAGAAATACCTACCAGGCCACGCAAGGAGAATATTTTTTATCATTAAGAGAAAATATGATTATTTTGTATGAACCTTCTCTCTCTTAAGTCTCTGTTTCTATTTCTCTCATTCCTTCGTCATTTGAAATTCTGTTACCTTATTTTATCTTTTCATTTTTCTCAAATTAAACTTTCGACAATCAATTTGGAATGGCAATTGCTATTTTTCTTTTTCAATTATCTTCTATTATAATTTTCTGTTCAATTCCGTTCAATCAAACTTATATACTTGCCATTCGAATTTCTTATCACTATAAATTTTCCTGTTTCAATTACAATTTGAGTTTGTTCTAATAACTTTCAATCTGTTATAAGAAGAGTGTCAGTAGCATTTCTGATTGGAAGAATGCAAAATGATAAACCTGTGGGGTAAGAAAAAGCATGGAAGTTTGAAGTGCAAATATATATACATGCATACCTAATGTACTTGTTCCATGTGAGAGCTTGTCGAAGGTTCTTCTTCCAAGTTTGGTAAATGACAAAAAATGCAATGAAGGAGGAGGGAAAATTCCAAGTAGAGCCCTGGTGGAGGGATTTTACCAAAAGAGGTAACTGAGGAAGCATGGCAATAATTTAAGGCCCCAAAAGAGGGGTCATGGTGATGGAGAGTGAGAGTAATTAAAGTCATAAGAGATGGAAGAAGTGGGGTGGGTGGTGTGAGGGGACAAGAACCCATTATCAGCATCCATCGTCTTTACACTCACACATGAAAAGATCCCTTCACAATGGGGCATCCATGCACCAAAGCCATCCCATATCCTCCATTTTTTGGATATATTATCCATCTTTCGATTGCCAACACCAACAGAACCACAAAGTAACACTCACACACCTCACGTACTGCATGTGCTTTGTTTCATCACCCACATGCATCTATCTTCTCTTCTTCCCCTTCCTACCCCTTCATATGTCTCCATGTTTCTTCCTCTCTCTCTTATCTTCTTCTCCATTCCCTCTATTACAAACTCAAAACATCTCAGAACATACCATTATATCTTTATCAGTTATCTTGTCTCATATCAGTTTAGAATAAACTCTCACAACAACATCATATCAGAAAGTAACTATCTCAGTTCCACAAAATTAGCTTATTTTAACTGATGTTTGCATTTTTTAAGTGTTTGAAATAAAATAATGTTGTTGTGAGATACCGACATTGGCTACGCAGCAATGTGTACATACACTGTACTTTGTGTGTACTCTTTTTCTTCAAAATATATGGTCGCTTTCTGAAAAGCTGAAGAAATATGTATCTGTAAGCATGCACTTCATTGCACGAAAAGCCTCATACTCACAACCCTTTAATTCTCTTTTCTTTTCTTCTTTTTTTCAAACAAACACTCTTTTGATGCTAAATAATAATAAGAAAATCTGTTAACTTTTGTCTCTTACAATCAACTATTGATTGAAAAACATAGCCGTTTTCTTAAGAAATGGTAAAAACAATTAATATTGTTTCTTTTCTTGGCTGTGAAAATTAAAACTGAGCATCACGTGTTTTAAAAACAGTTTTTATTATTTATTTGACATTTATAAAAAATCAAGGTGCATACTTTACTTATTTTAATATATATTATATTATAACACCAATATGTATTACTTATATTTATATAATCTTTTGTTAAAAAAAAATAGTTAATTACTGTCATAGAATATTAAAGATTAAAATTTTTTTTTGAAGAAAAAGAAAAAAATAATAATTTTACGCACTGATTTTACTGAGACTAAAATTAACAGTCTCTATATAATGATTTTAATTGTAATTCCATGATTTAAAATTAGTATAATACTCATTTTAAATTTATGCATTTTGATAATCAGGATTATTAATCATATATACATATGATTGATTTTACAAAGTGATGTATATATTGGTTCAATCTTGGATTGCAGAAAAAAGAAGAATTATAAAGAAAGGTAGAAACTGAGGATTATTTTTGCATAGTTACAGTCTTTAGGTGATAATGAGTCACTTTCCACTTTCATCTTTCTAAAAAAAATGACCAATGGTTAGGAAGTAGAACTAGCTAAATACGATGAATTAGGAAGATGAAACTGACGTATAACGTCAGAAAAGTTGAAAGAAAATATTATGAATTGTTTTTGATATTTTGGTCAGCCATGCAATTTAAAAGGAGAAGTGATAGTGAGAAGAAAAATGTATGAGTAGTGTTGTTGCTTCTCATATATCTATTGTTCCATTTCTGGTTTTCTACTACATAGAAGCCAAAAAGGGGAATCCATTATTGGTTGATGATCAGTTACTTTGTCTTGTACGTTTTACCACTTAAAATAATTTGAGAGGGAAAGAATAGAATTAATAAGAAGAAGTTAAAAATTAAAAATTGAGTTTGATAAAAAGCAGGGTTAATGAGAAGGTAGAATAAGAAAAAAAGAGGGATGAATAGTAAGAGTGTGTGTAATGAAAGAGTGGAGCCCAAAGGAAGGGGAAATGTCTAGGATTGGGTGGACAGTTATATCAATCCTGAATGTGTACCTAATTCTTTGTTTATTTAACAATTTCTCACAACTCAACTCACATGACTTTGCTGCACCATTTTGCAAGCTAAGCACCCATTTATTCTTTTAATTCCTCGTAATATTTTTTGCCAATCCCACGTTCTTCTCATAATTTCTTTCATTCTTTCCCTTTCCTTTAACGCACTTCCATGTAGATGGTACGTACAGAGGACGATGCACAACTGGCAAGAGGCTAACCATGAAATCAAATCTTCTAATTTCATCATTTCACTGAAATCCATGCAATCCTTACATATTTCATACTTCCTCTCTGATCCCCACCAATTTGGATCCTCGGTACTCACTCACTCTGCACAAAACCAAGCACTTCAATTCGGCCTTTAAAATTGTCACTATATTATATATATATATCATTCTTCGCCGTAAAAATGGGTGAAGTTTACATTCGTCTACACTTGTCTGTTATCAAGGGAAATATATCCCTTTGTCAACAGTTCAGAACCAAAAACTAGATGAATTTTACATCAATCACGAGTTTATAGAAATGATAAAGTGTAACCCACTTTTTTGATAAGGCAAAAGATCAACACATTGTTCCATTATTACCAATTGACCAAATTAAGCAACCGGGTATTATTGTTGCTAATTTATTATTTTGAATAAAGTTGCAAATCCCATTGTATGAAAGAAATCCAGGTTCCATATGGTATATAGTTTGCCATGAACCAGTGGATTTTAGAAAAGTGGTGTCGCCTTTTACCATGTTGTTTTATATAATTTGTTAATTGATATGCACAATTGAATAAAAAAAAACCTTTAATGCACTGAAATTTTATTTACTGTTGTTACTTAAATTTATTCAAGGAAAATAAATTTGAACGTTGACCACACGAATTAAATGTTTTCCCGCTACTCAGCAAATAATTTCTGTCCATTTTTTTTTTCATGGACTTTTATTTATCCTTATTTCCAATAAAACTAAAATTTTGATTCTAAATTTTCCAAATTCAGGAAAAAAAGAAGAAGAAAACAAGCAAGAGTAGATTCTACAACAGAATGAAGATCTTCCTCTCTATTTTTATCCCCTGCCCATGATTCTATTGTCTTCTTTTTTTTTTCTTTTCTGACTTTCTAGCATAAAGAGAAAAGAGAAAATAAGAAAAAGCTAAGAATTCAAATTTATAAGACAAAATTTTTCAGATAAGATAAAAGGGAAAGAGAGTGCTGAACCTGACCATAGTTTAAACTTAGACCTGCACCCTAAATTAAAATTAAAATTAAAAAAAGAAAAACTAGGTAAGCTAAATAACGTGTCTAAAATCTGGCCCACAATGATGATGGTGATGATGATGGATCAAGAACTCATCTCCACCGTTGGATACGCCGAAAATTGAACTATGACTCATCAATTGCTGATGCTGCTGTCGCTGCAGCTCCTTCTGCCGCCTCAGCTCCAAAACCTTCCGATGCGAATTCGAATGTTTCGTTGACATGAACGTCGGGCTCGCTGCCGGCCGGTACTCCGGAACCAGCCGCCCGGACTTGAACCTCACGCCGCACGCGTTGCACAGAGTCTTCGGTCCCATCGGTCCAGTCCGCCACTGCGGCGTCTTCTCCGCGCCGCAGTGCAGGCATTTCCGTCCGGAACACTCCGCATTCGTTCCCTCTCTCTTCTTCACCGGCGAAGCCTTCGCCTGCAGCGGCTTCTCTTGCTCCGGCGCGACCAGGTGGAGCAGGCGCGTGGACCAGTCCCCCGGCGCCGCGCGTGAGCGCTTGCTGCGCGCCTTCCCCGGGAGAGGCGTCTCCGAGTGGAGAAATGGTGCGTTTCGAGCAGTATCATCCGAAGCGAACGGTGGAAGAGTGTCGGTGGAGGACGACGACTCCGGCGTCTGCGGTTTCGCGCCAATGGCGGTGGAAGCAGCAGCGCCGGAGAGTAGCTGCAGCGTCTTCAACTCCTCCTCGGCGGAGAACGAGTCCTCCACGAAGTTCGAGAGCCATTCCAGTTCCGCCATGTCATCATACTGTCACAAAATCACGCGCCGAGAAAACTCAATTTCAAAAATAATAAACAAATTCAACTTAAATTTACTCGAATTATCAAATTATCTGTTCATTCCGTCACTCAGTGGTTAAGTTCTGAGAATTACTTACCGGAACGCAGAGTTCTCCGGAGAATTGCGGATCGCCGGCGAATCCGCGAGGGACAATGGCGGCAGCGAAGCGGTTATAGCTGCCGGAAATTGAGGAGTTGCAGCTGTCAACAGCGGTGACGGTGGATGAGTCGGTGGAGTTTCCCGCGACATTGTCGAAGAAACTGTCGGACATAATGGCGTCGGCGTGGGAGAAGTCGAGGAGGTCATCAATGGCGAAAGGCTCCCCGGTTTTCTGGTCGGCGTGGCGCTTCTCCGGCGGCGAGAATTGGTCAGCTCCTCCGGCGGCAAAATAGCCTCCGATGAAGTATTCCGGTGCTTCCATATAGATAGTGTTTTAGTGGGAGAAAGTTAGAGAGAGAAAGAGTAGTTGTGTTGTTTTAAAGAGAGAAACGCACCGTTTCGATTGAAGATTGGTTTGGTGTGTCTGAGAGTCTGAGAGGCGTGGGAGTGATGGTGGGGTTTTGAGGAGTAAAGGAGTGGCACAACCGAAATTTTTCCCACATTTGAGCATCTTTTTTCATGCACACAATTTTAATATTAAATATTAAATATTATTAATTATTATTAACTATAAACAACAGGGAAGTGACTTGCAACTTCTGTAAAGTTAATTAATCCACTTTCATTTTCTTTCCCTTTATTTTTCCAAACCAGATTTTCTTTTCTGTTTCCCTCTTTTCACTTTCTAGCAATGTTCTTTAATATTCTTTCAAACACACCTCATTTTACTTCCTTCTTCATTTCAAATTTCTTCATCCACTCTAGTTGAAGACAACCATAATAATGAGTTACTACTACTGTTTTTTTCTTTGTTCATTAATGAATTACCATAATATAGCTTGTCATTAAAGTGTATTTAGATCAATAGCAGAATCTGGGAAAGAAAATATGTTGCTTGTAATAATGATTTCTTTGTTTGCAGATAAGTTGATAACTGTAATGTAAACAAAATCAAAAGATTGTTATTTTTAAATAGAACTCTTGTTACTAGAATTTATTTCATTTCTTATACTTTTATCATGTGTAGTGAGAAAGATCACTGATGGAATAAAGTTTTAATTCCCTTAATATTGCTCTGTACTTTTAAAAGACAAATAATTAAAATATTGACCCATACGCTAGTTAAGAAAAAAGGAATCATTTTTGGGAAGAAAGTAATTAATATGTTATATGAAAAACATAAAAATTATTCAATACTTTCAATTTATACTGATAAATTTTGAAAATATTGAAGGGGTCTTTATATTGAGTGCCTCAGTATCATTATTTTAATGAACAGTTTAATTATTGGACATGTCGTGAATCGATTGCTTGATGTTGGAATTGTCAAGTTGCAGTTAGAAGAAAACTTGGTTAAAGTATTGAAGTTTGATGCTAATGAAATAGCATCACACAGTGAGTGACATGATACTGATTACTTTTGATTGAGATTCTTTGCATATGTAGTAGTTATGTTGTGGTAGGAATGTGTTCAGTAGGAGTGTAATGGCACCAAAAGAAAGGTTTGTGTGTAAAGTAAAAACGATGAGAGGAAAAGGAAGAAGGATTAGTTGATGCAATGAATAATGATCATGTGGTTTGAACAGGAATCAAGTGTTAAGCAGCAGCAGAATGGTGGGCTGTCACTTAGAAAGAAAACAGCTATGGCCACAGACACACACTGCTCACTTTCCTAAACGTGTCAGTTTTAGAGGCTAATTTTGGCCATAAAGTAAAACCACTGGCAGAGACCTTAATAGTTAATGCATTTAGAGAGTAAATTATTAGATAATTAATGTCCTAATTAACAATGATTAAGAGGGTAGAATTTAATGGTGATGAAATTCAACCCCTCAAAGAATCGATCTCTTGCAGGTTTTGTCGCTGTGAGTCCTCCAATAGTGTCCAAGTTTACAGCCGGATTCCTCTGCTGCTAATAATATTATTACTTTGGAAGACGTGCAAAATTTTAGTTTATTCATTTTATTCTGATTTATTACATTAGTTTAGTTCAATTAATTGTACTTTCTACCCTTCTTCCCCTATCATGCCCTCTTATTATATTCTCCTTCTCACGTTTCTGCACGATGCTTACAGCTCAACTTAATCCAAAAATGGCCATGATCTCATCCACGTGGCTTCTTACCAACATTTTTACTTTAATCTCCCCTCCTATCCTACCCAAAATGCTCCTCATTACATCATTTCTTTTAACTCTCAGGCCTCAGAATTTTCTGCAGGTACAAGAGTTTCATTCATCATCTCAAACTGTAAGATTGAGTTAGCAGCACTATATCCTAATGGTTCAGGTCTAAGAATTGTCTTTAGGTGATTAAAATAACAGCATAGTCATTATATTTACACATTACCAAAAGGGCTAGCTTCTGCAGTATGATTTCATGAAGAATGACCATGAAGTTTAGTTTAACTTTGAAGAGAATAATAAGGACTAATAGATTAGGTTTCATGTGACAAGTGAAGCTTAGTTTTGGCAAAGGAAAATGATTAATATTTTTTGTTTGGGTGGTTCAAAGTTGTATACCTGTACCGACTTCTCCAAATTCAAAAACATTTTGATGAAAAATCATGTGGGTGCTGGTGTTTGAGAGGGCATTTTACCTTATTATTGGCATTTTATATACATTGAGATAAAACAAGGATTGAGTCAGATGGGCCTGACTCTGATCCCCAGGTTAATCAACCCTCGGTAACTCATGGATAAGGTTTGTTTTTGCTGCACAATTACTACTACCCTCACACCTTTTCAAATAATAATATCAGTGTTCAGTTGTTGTATATTTTAAGCAAAATGAGGCAAAAAAAAAAGAAAGTGATTTCTAAAGTGGGAGGGAATTAATTGTTGGAGTGGTGTTTCTTTATTGGTGTGGTTTTGAAATAGAAAAATAGAGAGTTATGCAGGGAGCACGCGAGAAAGGAAGAAAAGATGTGTGTGTGTGTCAGTTATCATGTGATCGTGAGTTTGAGTATGAGCCTTCTCAATCAAGCTTGGTTGGTTCCAAGGTCATCCTATAATTTTTGGATTTTTGACTTATCTTCCTTTCATCCTTCATCTTCATTCCACACGTGCAAGCTCACACGTGTTCCTCTTGCAACATACAACCTTATATGCATAATGGGCCAAGTGAAGTTTGAATTTTTATACCAAACCTTTCTGTAAACTAGAATGTGGCAAGAACAGTATTCACTCATGGTGTTGTCTGCTAAATGGGCTTCTCTTTCAGACCACTTTCTCACAAGCTTTCGGGCTTCTGCAATCCAAAGTAAGAAGATTGAACAAAACATGGTACCAGCAAAATAGTACAATGATTACCTAAAAAATGATACAAAAAATGCAATGGGGTGCTTGCACAGACCCAAAATCTCAATGTCATGCTAGAACAGTATAGCACACACTTAAGTTATGAATATATTTTGACCCTCTTAAAGCAAAAATATGAAGAAAAAACAATGGAAGAAGGTGAAGTATGAATGAATATTTGACTGTAGCAGCACGTGGTAAAACATAGCATTACTCTATGGAACAGTGTGCAGTAAGTACCAAAGATGGTTCAGAATTAACACTTGCACCTGGTTTAAATTAAGAATCAAGCACACAGTAAATTAAGAACTATAGTTATTATTAGTTATTCTTATTTCCATTCTAGTAGACTGCATAGAAACTAAAAATTTGAAAGCTGTTTTCATGCCATGTTAGTTTTTTCTGAATTATTTGCATGTCAGAAAAGTGTAAGCAATGAAAAGGACTTAATTTATATGGAATCGTTGAAGGGCATACAGATGAAGACAAAATGTCATCAACTCATCACATGCCAATGGATAATGTTACTTAGTTACTTGAGTTAAACTAGGTAAGTTGAAGTGTTTTCTTCCACATAAAGATAAAAGAAATGATGAATAATGTTCATGTGCAGATCTCCAAGAAATCAAATTAGGGTGAAGATTCATCCCACTTAGTCATGTCATGTCATGTGCCTATGTCTATCAATTGCATTAATAGTTTATTTAAATAACACTTAACATCATTATTAATTAGACATAAATCATGGGCTAATTTATTTATATATATAATTTCCTTCCGACAACGAATAAATATTCTTACGTTTTGTTAAGAAGTTATGAAAATATAATTTCTGAGTATATTATTTCAAAAAATATGATTTATGAGAATATAAAATGACATCATAAAACAAATTTATCTTTAAGGTTTTTCTCAGAGAGACAAGACAAAATTGATATTTTCTTTTCTTTTCGTTTTTTGAGTAAATTACATTCTATCTTCTTAATTTTTTTTATATGAGAGTTTATAACAATTTATAGCAACATTACACTGCAACTCGAATAACCATTAATTTAGTATAATATGCCTTTGATATTCTTTTTCTCTATATATTTATTACAGTCCAATTCATTCAAAAACATTGAATTGAAGAGTACACAATACTAATAGAATGCTAACACCAAAATCTTGTACAAGAATGACCACAAACATTGAGAACAAAATAAAGATTGTTATATTATTAAATTAATTTGTTCTTAATAATAAAAGAGATTGTATCTAACAATAACTATTATTTGAATATTATATGTATACCATATTTAGCCCACAAATGAGAATAATAGGTTTTATAAATCAAAATGAATAAAAACAAAGTTTAGAATAGTTTCACTTCATATACTTCTAAAGAACAATAATATATGGATAACATATAAAAGACCTGTTATTATTGGTTAAACAGGAAGATTTGCTTCACTTGTTAACCACTTATGGAAACAAGATTTTGGAATGGAATTTAGGGAGTCAAAGAAAAAGTGGTATGTAATATGTGATGTGGAATGAAGTTGTATTAGAAATAGGGATTTGATGAGAATAAAGTGGTAAAATATAATAGTTACATGACTTGGTCATGATTGAGAATGAAAGTGAAATCTTTTTATTCTTCTTCTATGTTTTGCAGAGGGAAGTGTAACATCATACTAATCATGGAGGATGGTGATGGTTGTGATTTGCTACCAGAAAGATAATTTTTTTTTTAATCAGCAAAAACAGATATATTAATAAAATTGGTACCAGAAGTACCAAAAATAATTACAAGTACATAATTGTACAAAGATGTGCGAAAAATTCAGCACTTAACAAATAATTATCCCTCCCATTACTATTGAATGACTTAACCTACCCAACACAAGATAAAGGATTTATACAACATTGAAAACCAAAAATCTCTTCAGCACTTACTTTTTCATTCCGAAATAACACCTCATTTCTATGTAGCCAAATAGACCAAATCACTCCAACCCAGAGTATATTCCATACACTCTTAAGATCTTTATTTCCTGTCATCCGACAATGTTGAAGTAAATGTCTTTTTAGATTACTTGCCCTACATGTACTTATTCCAAACCACAAATAACATTTATCCCAAACAGCACTAGCTACCTTACATTCAAAGAATAAATGTTCAACGTTTTCACTTTGCAGTCCACATAAATCACAATTGAGATTTGCCAATTGGATTTCCTCTTTTTTGTAAGTTATCCTTTGTTGCTATTCCTCCAATTGCCGCTCTCCAAACCAGATGTACTGCTTTAGAAATTGCTTTAATCTTCCATAGCCTTGTAAAAAATTCTTTATCCTCCTCTTGCAAGTCTTGGTCCTGTTGAAAACTCTCCCATATAAGATTATATGCAGAATGTACAGAGTAACTTCCCAGCTCACCACTCTTCCATAACCATTTATCTTCGTCACCCTCTTTTGGCTGCTTAGAATTTATAATATTTATTAATCTTTCCAATAGGAGTTCTTCCCATTGAAACCACCCCCTCCTCCACCTCATATTTCACTCCCATTCACCTTCCTTCCAGCAACCCATTTCCTCAATAGTCCCATTCTGATTGATAGAGTTGAGATACAACCTATGGAATTTGGATTTAAGTGTTTCATCCCCTACCCATTTGTCATGCCAGAACTTAATCTTCCTACCATTCCCTACCTTCCATTCAATTTCATTTTGAAACCATTTCCCTTCCACTTCATTTGCCCCACAAGTTTTTCTTAGATCTCTCCACCAAGTAGAACAATCATTTTCTCCTATCAAATCATCTAGACCTCTCCACCCCCCATATTTTGATAACATTACCTGTTTCCATATCCCTCCACTTTCATGTTCAAGTCGCCACCTCCACTTGGCCAAAAGAGCAATATTAAAACACCTGATATCAGTTATTCCAAGCCCCCCTTTGCATCTTTCTTTACAAACTGTATTCCACTTCACCCAATAGATTTTCCTCCCGTCATTCCCCCACCCCCACAGGAACCTTTTCTGTATCTTCATTACCTCCTTAATCACGGTACTAGGCATTTTGAAAAATGACAAATAAAATAAAGGTACCGAATTCAACACATTTTTAAGTAGAGATACCCGACCACCGAAAGATATATTTTTACCTTTCCATTTTGCCAGTTTCTTCCGAATCTTGTCGAGAATAGGTTCCCAAAATTGTATACGTCGTTGATTTCCTCCAATTTGAATTCCCAGATACATGAAAGGAATACTCATTTGTGTGCAATTTAAGATATCTGCAAACACTTCCAACCCTCTACTTTCCACCCCTAATCCACCTAGTCGACTCTTGGCAAAATTAACTTTCAACCTTGAAGAGAGCTCAAAACATCTGAGAATAGTTTTTAGTATTAAGACATTCTGATGTGTCGCCTCACAGAAAAAAATTGTATCATCAGCAAATTGTAGCAAACTGACATCCTCATCTAGCCTCCCAACTTTCACTCCAGTCAACATACTTTTGTTTAGTGCACTTCTCACTAGTCCTGCTAGTCCTTCTACCACCAACAGAAAAAGAAAAGGCGCCAAAGGGTCACCCTGTCTAAGTCCTTTAGTCGGAATAAATTCTTTTGTAGGACTACCATTAACTAAGACAGAGACAGACGCAGATAACAAAAGATTTTTTATCCACCCAATCCACTTCTCACAAAAATTGAATCTTCTCATCATGTAGAATAAGAAATCCCAACTCAGTCATATGCTTTTTCAAAATCAACCTTTAGAATTAGTCCCTGTTTCCCTTTTCTCTTCATCTCATCTACCACTTCATTTGCCACAAGCACACTAGCCAACATACATCTCCCTCCTAAAAAAGCACTCTGGGAATCATCAATTAACTTGTGAATATACTTTTTTAATCTGTTAGACAACACCTTAGTGACAATTTTGTATACACAACCCACAAGGGATATTGGCCTGAAGTCATTAAGATTAGCAGGATTTTCCTTTTTAGGAATGAGAGATATGAATGATGCATTGCTTCCTTTGGGCCAACACCCATTCTTGTGGAAATCCATAAGAGCCTCCATAATATCATCCTTTAATACTTCCCATAAATGTTTTATAAATCCAAAGTTAAATCCATCTGGACCAGGACTTTTATTCCCATCGTAATCCCATACTACCTCCTTCACCTCTTGCTCCTCAAACATTGTTGTGAGCCCTATATTATCTTCAGGGCTAATAGTTTCAAATTGAACCCCATCCAACAAAGGTCTTTCCCCCCCACTTTCCGTAAATCTCCCAGAGAAATAATCATGTATCTTCTTCTTCACCATATTTGGATCATCTATCCACCTCCCATCAATCATGATCCCTTTTAAATTATTTTTAGCTCTTTTCCAGTTAACCATTGCATTGAAAAATTTAGTATTGGAATCTTCAAGAGTCAACCATCTAGTCCTGGATTTCTGCCTTGCTTATGATTCTTTTCTAAAACTTAACTTCCTTAATTCTGCAATAGTTTTTGTCTTTCTTTTTTTCCCACATCACACAAATTTCCATTCTCATCCTCCAAGTCCATATCATGTATCTTTTCAGTCACCTTTTGCATATTTTGGTTTATATCCCCAAAATCCTCCTTATTCCACCTCTTTAAATCAAACTTAAGTAACTTCAACTTCTCCTTCATATTATATAATCCTGCCCCTCTTTTCTCATACATTTGCCAAGAATCTTTGACTAATTTCTCATAACCCTTAGCTCCCATCCATGCATCTATCACCCGGAATGGTTTAGGCCCCCAATCCGCACATGAATTTCTCATCACCAGCGCACAATGATCTGATACTGTTCTGCACAATGCATACTGAACACACCCAGGCCATGTCTCTAGCCACTCTTTTGATATTAGAAACCTATCTATTCTGCTTAAAGATGTGCCATTTGGCCTGTACCAAGTGAATTTTCTTCCTACCATCGGTATGTCAAACAACTCCATTCCTTCTATAAAATTATTGAACCTCCTTATCTGTTGTGACTCATTTCTAGCTTCACCGACTCCTTTCCTTTCATTTGAATTCCTAATTGAGTTGAAATCCCCTATTAGACACCACATATTATGACTTGTGTTTTGTCTCACCCATATCAGTTCCTCCCATAGTTGTTTTTTACCTTTCTCATCACACGGTGCATAGACATTTATTATCGTACATGCTTGTTGTTCTGACCCCCATCTTCCTGATATTCCAACATAACCCTTTTCTTGTATTGTGTTCTCCAATTTAAATTGTCCTTTCTTCCAGATGGAAAGCAACCCCCCAGCCTTGTTCATTGCAGGGCTAACCACCCATTCAGCTTCATCATCACCCCAAATGGATTTGCACATAGCCTTATTTATTGTTTCACATTTTGTTTCTTGTAGACAGACCATTTCTATCCCTTCATTTCTAATAATTTGCCTTAGGTAGCTTCTTTTCATTCCTGCCCCCCTAGTCCCCTCACATTCATACTGAGTATTTTCATAATATTCTTGTCATACCCTCCCCATCTTCCCCTATTTCCGCCTTTCTCTTCTCATTGGAGTCTCTCTGCTCTAACTCTTTGAACCGACCAACAATTTTACTTTCGTCTCCTATGAATGTAACTCCCAATTTTTTCCCCAAATCCCATAATTTTTCCACTTCAACAGGTCCATTTTTTAACCAAAATAACCTATTACAATTCTTAATTTCTTCATCAGAGATACTATTGCTAAAAAAGTGAATTGCTAACCTTAACTATCGACGTTGAAGTACTGCATTTGACTTTGTTTTCACCATTGCATTGTCCTTCTTCGTGTCCTGGTATGCTTCCCGCACTCCATCAAAGCCCATTGAGTTTGATATCATCGACCTTCCTAACATTTTAGAGTTATAATTACACCTATCATCCTTGCTTTTTCCCTTATCCTCCTCTGAGTCCCCCTTCAAAGGCCCAATTTGAGCATTATTGTCCACATTAACAGAATTAAGTGGATGTATACCCTTGGCCAAAGCATACGGTCTATCAGCTTCACTTCTTGCACTCTTGGCCCCAAGACGTTTACGTTCCAGTGCAGCCCACATCATACTCGGTCTATCACTCATTGTCCTACCTCTCTCCCTATTAATCTTTATACTCATCTCTGAATGTCCTTTCTGAGTCACCTTTATCCTACTACCTTTCATTTTACTTTCCTTTCCTACTACCCAGCCATCTGATATCTCGTCCTGCAGATATCATGTATAGCTTTATCCAATCTTGGAATTCCATGACTTTTCTTTTGTTTTGATTTCTTCCCTTTTTCATCATTTTCCTTTTCAACATGTAGGGATAGTGTATCCTGCACCCAGGATTCCAGGCTGCTAATCTTGGGGTTGGTCATGTCCTTTTCTAACCTTTGTCCTAACTCCCGATCATCAACTATGAAACCACCAGAGAGCGGCACCGAATGCTCCGAACAGGATGATACTCCCTGATTTAGATCAACACTAGCAATAGAGCTTTCATCTTCCTCCAAACATATTCTCCCAGTGGCATTCCGTTTCAAGCAAGTATGAATCAAATGTTGCTCTTCAACAATGGATACTAACACCTCCTTTCCATTAATCTTAATGCGTCCGGAACAATTAGCTGAATCACACACAGGTAGACGAATCAATAGTCTTGCAAATTCTAAATGGTCCATCTTCATTGTTGCTTCATCCACTGCAATCATCGTCCCAACAGGGGCAATGACCCTTTCGAAGCACTGTTGCTCTCACAATTGTAAAGGAATACCTCTATATCTTACCCACACCACTCTGTTCCCAGAAACTGCATCTTGTTCCCATGGTACGATTGACTCAAACCATAATGATAACCAATTGGTATTTTTCTCCACTTCGTCTCGAAGATCCACTCCCTCATCTCTCGATAATAATATCAAATTATCTCCAAGGTACCTTGTTCTGATGTTATAGACACCTTCCATAAAAAACGCTTCCTGGATGATCTTTGCCTTCAAAGGATCGAATAATCTCCCAACCATGCACATTTCCAACCATTCTTTCCTATCGCAATCGACATTTATATCAGTTCCAACCCATTTTGGTTCATCACCTTTTTCGATTTTCTCTTTTATTCCCGAACCTTTACTCTCTCCTTTCACAGCTTGTGCATACGTACAATCCTTGTCCTTCAACCTCCACTCCTTAATGGTACCGATTTCCTTCCTCTGGGTGCTATAAGTGGGCAAAATGACATGTTTCGCAGCCTTCAGATTCTCCTCCCGTCGCCCAAATCTGGGTAGGTTGGCATGTATCTTCTTATTACCAATCCAAATCTGGTCTAACTTTCTTTCAAGTTCCAATAGATTTTTTACCCCTATAAAACGAACAAACCCATATCTTTGACCTTGTCTATTCAACTTCTTCGCTATGAACACCTCAGTTACGTTTCCCCAGTTTTGAAATATTTTCCTCATATCAGTTTCCCCAAACGCAGAAGGAAAGTGAGAGAAGAAAAAAGTTACCACATTATGCCCTTCACTTCTGTCATTCTTGTTTGTCTCATTCGAACGCAACCCAAATCTCACATCCCCCATTCCTGCTATACGATTCACCTATGCACTGTTTCCCTAGTGAGTGAAGAGTGATCTTGGTTGAAAATCAAAATCAAAAAATTCATGCACAATGATGAACAGTAATGAACTCTCTCTTCTGACTCTCCAAATTCCCTATTCTCTCTCTAACCTTCCATGATGGCGAGTCTCTCCGATTCATATTCATATTCATTTGATGCTGACAGAAAGATAATGACCAAATGGAACAAACTTTCTTATTGATTGCTGAAGAAAAAAAGGGATCAGCAATGAATTACAGGAATATGGGAAGAAAGATAGTGAATTGGTAATTGTAGAAGGATTTGTAGAAGATTCATCCATTATGGTAGTGTTATGGTAGTTGATGGAAATTAAAGGGCTTAATGCAGCTTGGTAGATTGGGTGTATGTTTATTACTAAATAAGTAGTTGAAGACTATGTAAGGAAATAAAAAATGCTTTGCTTGGAAGTCAACACCTACTATGTTGTAAACTCAAAGGTGTAAATGTTTGAGGTTTGTATACTGGGGTGCATCTTCTCTAGAAGCCTTGACACTCCCAATTTTTTTTTCACCAAGCTCCACCACTGCTTGTATAGGTGACTAATGCTTCTATATCATCACAACTGACTTAGAAGCTTGAGCAATGTGTAGCAGTAGAGAGATCATCAGTGTCACAAAAGTAAGAAAGGTAAAGGGTGTGCTGTAGCTATGTCTACATGGAGGTGGAGGGAAAAATACTACACTTGTTTTCTTCAAAATATATTGATTTAGTGGCAATTATCATGTGTTTCAAGATTGTTCTGGATGATAAGATATCATAATTTTTGTTAGATTCTAAGGTAAGTTGGAATCTAACATTAAATAAAAATAGGAAGATTGAATAATATATAAGTGAGAAAAAGACATAAACTTTTAATTTTAAGATTTTTGTAAGAAAATGGAGTGATATTCCCTTATATAGTTGTATTTATATAATTGTGGTTTACTTTTTATTTGTGAAAATCTCTCAATATTAACTCTTTTTTTGGATACCTAACAGTGGTATTAGAAATAAGTTCGTTTGGTCTACGAGGAGTACGTGAGTGATCCTAAGTCAAGGTAAATCCTTATATCAAAAGTCTTCTAAGGTTTCAGGTAAGCGTATCCCAATGTAGAAAGAACTCATACTTGAGAGAGAGATTGTTATAGTTTAAGGTGAATTAGAATAAAAAAATGAAAAACATATAAGTAAGAAAGATACACAAATCCTTAATTTTAAGATTTTTGGTATGGAAATGAAGTTGTATTCCCTTATATAGTTATGATTTACTATCCATTTATAAAAATCTTTCAATGTTAACCCCCTCTCTTGAATACTTATCAATCTTTTAATCTAATATAGAAATGATTGAGCACTAGATCTTGAAGGTGTCTTGTGGTTAAAGAAGATACTTATTTCTGTTATTTTAGAGTATATGATGAGTATCTACTACTTAGGAGTTTTGATCTTTATCAATGCCGAGATGGTTCTTGTGGTTGGAACATAAATGATGAGTGGTGGATTTGGCCAAGAAGGAACTTGTTTTATTGTCATTGAGTATGGATTATTATAAAATTGTGGAAACTGCATCTTATTCACTGTTGTAGTTTCTGATAGTTTCGTAGTAGAGGATCAATTGATTCTTTCTTTGGTCATTTAACCTCACTTGTCGTTGTGCAGAATTAGATTTATTGTGGTTTGAAAATTTTATAATGTCTTTGTCCAAGAGGTTACTCATTCAATTCATCTTTGCAGTATATGGTGCTAGAGCCACATTTTTTTTTCGTTGTTATATGTTTGCATATGTCTGCATAATGCAACCCTATTACATTATCTGTTTTTTCCAATGTTTCTATTTTGTTAGTTGGAAATTGTTACCTTATGGACCTGGATTTCTTGAATTTTGATTTTTCTTGAAACTGCTCGTATTTTTTTTTTTTATATAGTTATTGATTTTCTCATTAAAGAAAATACAATAAAGCCAATAAGGTATTCTTTTTTAACTAGTATTCATTATTTCGAATTTAAGTATTTTGAAGAAATTTTTTGATAAAATCTTTTAAGCATGATAAATATAAAAACATTAAATCAAGTTTATCCAAAAGTTAAAATTAGTTTATGATAAAAAAATAGATATATTATCTAATTTATCCTATAAAATTAATTGTTTAAAACATGAAATTTATACTTTATTTATATATTATAATTTGACTTTATTTTTAAATAATGTGAAATCTTTATCACACTTTCTCACATTAAGGAGTAGACACCAATCAATATAGTTTATACATCCTCTCACATTTAAAAGTAGACAACAATAAGTCTACTTAGATACTAATAAGTGTAGTTTATACACTTCCCCATAATGATAGAGATCAATCAGTATAATTAATACATTCTTGAGAAATAGATATCAATTGGTGTAATTTACATATCTTCTCAATAAGTAGTGTAATTTACATATCTTCTCAATAAGTAGACACTAATTGGTATAGTTAGATCCCACAAACTTTATTAACCTTGAGTTCTGATATCATGTAGATATTAAAAATGCATTCTTAAATAGTGAATTGTAAGAAAAAGTTTCTATGGATCAACCTTTAAGATTTATTGTTTCTGGGTCTTCATCTTGTTTATCGCCTACGACATTCTCTTTATGACTTGAAGTAGTTATATCGTGTTTGGTTTTATCACTTCAATTCGTTTCTAATTCAGTTTGGTATGACTCGTTGTGAATCTAACTACTCAATTCTATTCCTTCTTTTTTCATCTGACTTATGTATTTATTTGATGGTATATATGTTAATGACATTGTTATTACTGGTGATGATTTTGAGGATATTAAATGAATAAAGTCTCATATTCAAAATTAATTTTAAACAAAAGATTTTTGTCTATTAAAATATTTTCTAGGTATTAAGGTTGTTCAATCTGTATGAGGTATTGTCATTACCCAACGAAAATATATTTTGAATATACTTACCGAGACTAATATGCTTGAGTGTTGTCCTAATGATACTCTTATGGATTTTCACCTAAAACTTTTCTAGATCACAGTGAACCTTCGGAAGACTTGGAAAAATATCGTAAACTTGTTGACAGACTCATTACCTCACAATCACTAGGTCGACATTGCATTTGCAATAAGTGTAGTAAGTCAATTTCTCATGCTCTTTGTGATAGTCATTAGAATGTCTTTATCCACATTCTCCATTACATCAAGAATGTACCAAGTCGCAATCTCTTATATGAAGACAAAGGTAATTTCAAAATTGTTTGTTACTCATATACATATTGGAGAAGGTTGTCCTGGAATATAGACTATCTACTTCAGGATATTGTGATTTTATTATTGCTCTTCATATTATATCTAATCTAATTTTTTTATGAAGAGACTAAACACATAAAAGTAAATTGTCAATTTGGGAGAAAAAATATATATATTTAAAAAAATATTAGAAATATGATTTGATTAAATTAATTGTAAATAAAAAATAATACATTTAGTAAATATATAGAAATTTTATTTATTTATTTACATATAATATAAATAAATCATATGATAAAAAGTAAATATTATGTGTAATTTTAAAAAATTAGTTTAAAAGATAAAATTTATGTATTTACATGAATAAAGTATCTCAAGACAAATACTTTTTGTTTATTTTTTAAATATTCTTAATCTTTTTCTGAATCGTTTAGGATTACAATCTAACACTCAAATCAGTATATAGTGTAGGTAAAATTTAAAATTATGGTTAAATGTGTTACCTTGACTAAACACATATATTTATAGTGTGAAATAACACATAATTACCTTCATGATTTTAATAATAAGATTTATTGTGATCGTTTATTTCTTTCTGATATTAAGAGTGATTCTTTAATAATGGCAAGTTTAACCCTTATATTTATGAGATTTGTCGAGATAGTATATCTTTTAGTAAATATCTGAGATATACTCTTTATGTTTTATTTAATCACTGAAAAAAAAAAATTCCAATATATGAAGATATCAGCCAAGGAAATATCTAATACAATTTATATTTTATTTATATATTATAATTTAATTTATTTTTAGTTAATATCATATTTTTAATATTTATAAATAAATAAATTTATAATTTTTCAACTTATAAATAAATTAATTTAAGTTAGTACAAAATTTATTTTGATTTTTTTATTATTCTTATTAATGGTACATATGCATAGTTTCCTTATTACTGCAATGTTCAGTGTAAGGATTCATCTAGTTGGACAGTGTACGAACTAACTCCACTGACTCGGGTTCAATCCGTTGAATCATATCGGAAGTGAACCGGGTAAGTTTGTTAACAGAAATGGGTTTATTTTTTAAAACCAACTCGGAACCGTTTTTACGGCTGTGTAAATAAGGGCGTCGCTATATTTCACAGTACATACCTACCATTCCATCACATCATGTCACATCCAATTTTCTCCTCAAAATTTCCCATGTCACATGTCCTATCACTCTCTATTCAGGGTCATGTCATGCAGGGAATGCAATGTACGTATGTATGCCACATCACAGCATATCGATATGCCATTCCCATCCATATCTTCCATTTTTTTTAATTTTATTTTTACTTTTATTTAGCTGTCTTCTTTTTTCGTTTCTTTAAATTAAATTTAAAAAAAGGTTAATTTATTTAATAGGGAAACGCATGCGATATGGTCATGATTGTGTCCTAGTCTGATGCACGCAAATGGTAGCCTTTTGTGTATTTTAAGACTCTGATCCGCGCATTATCTTCCCCTCATTTTCTATTCTTTTCCCCCCATTTCACTCACAAACACAATTTCATGCCCCCACGCATCCCTAATGACGCTTTTGCCATTTCACTCTGCAATTTTCACCATCAAATCTTATCACATGCTTCTTAGTAAGTATCCTTCACTTCAAACATGTATTCAATTTATGCTTGCTTATTTAGTAGCTTATCAACGCAATGATGTATGTTAAACTTGGTCCAAATCAACTGAATCAGTGTATAAAGACTTTGTACAATGAATGAATGATTCGCATATGTGAATATATGTTTCAAACTAGGAGTTTAAACAATTTATATTATCTTCTTGTGAAAAAGGTAGCAGTAGAGTAATAATTGAATTAGTTATGAAGAGAGTAGAAAAACGAAGTTGAACAGATATTAAATGATTGAATACGAATTTTGAGAATCAAAGAGACAGAGATAACGCAGGAGTAAGACAGAAGTACAAACATGAAAATAAATCCATTATATCATCTATATATCTATATATGCAGATAGTGTAGCAGTAAATATAGTTAAATAAATAGGACAAGTGCCAAGTGGCGCCGTTCGAGAGGGGTAATTCGGTCATTCGTCCGAACCGTCTCTTCATTCGTGCACTTCATTCTCCAAAAATTCTTATTCTTTTTTGATTTAGTAATATTTTTAAAAATAACAGTGCTGGATTTGGCTACAGAGTGGGGAAGCAATGAAAACAGTGAGCAAAACAAAGGCTGAATCTCAACTTGCAGAGCCAGCTAGGGTTTCATTTCACGTTTCTTCTCCCTCTTCTTTCTAGAAGAACTCACTCACGCACGCACAATAACAGAGGCAATTCACACTTTCGCAGTGCCAAAGATTCTCTGCGAATTTCACACGTCCTTTCCTTCTTCCTCATGTCTTATCCAGCTTGAAACCATGCTTCGCAGATTCGGTTCCAATTCGCGCAAGCCGATGGTCGGAGATCGGTGAAGCGGCGTCGTTTGATCCGGTGGAGGAACCAGATCGCTGCTGCGCCAGATCGATCGTTCGAGATTCCGCACGTGAGGTGGTTAAACGGTGCGCACTCGATCTTAGATAGGAGTAGTGGTAGAAAGCGAAAGTAGAAGTAGAAGGTGATTAGTGAAGATTTGAATTGGCTGCTGTGGAAATAATGTCCTGCAAGGATGGTAGCAAAAACGGAATGGATAACGGGAAGTATGTCCGTTACACACCTGAGCAGGTTGAAGCCTTAGAGAGGCTATATCATGATTGTCCCAAACCAAGTTCCATTCGCCGCCAGCAACTCATACGCGAGTGCCCCATTCTCTCTAACATTGAGCCCAAACAAATCAAGGTTTGGTTCCAGAACAGAAGGTTGTTACCCTAACTAACGTCACTGTTTTACTATTTTAATTTTTTTTTACCCTTTTTGAGCAGTTTTTAATTAATTTATGCAATTGATTCTAATTTTGTGTTTTAAGTTTAACCGCTATAGCGTGGCTATGTTGCTATTTGACTGTACGTTTTGAGGGAACTGGAAAATGAATGTAAAGTGAAGAGTTTGTGAAGTTTTGGTGGTGGTTTGTTGAGGTAACTGATTTGTTTTGTTTTTGTGAGTTGTGCAGATGTAGAGAGAAGCAGAGAAAGGAGTCGTCGCGGCTGCAAGCTGTAAATAGGAAGTTGACTGCGATGAACAAGCTGCTGATGGAAGAGAATGATAGGTTGCAGAAACAGGTGTCTCAACTGGTGTATGAAAATGGTTATTTTCGTCAACACACCCAAAATGTAAGAATTTTGTTTGTTGGGGATTTTGTAATTTTGTAATTAATGATGCCCAATGTAAAAAGACTCTGGAGCTTCATTTGTTATTTGTGTAGTTTGAGCAAATTGCGCGCTCAATTTTCCATGTTCATCTACCCTTTCGTAGCTTTTGTGTTTAAATGTTTTAGCATGGTGCTTTCGCTGCAGACTACGCAGGCAACCAAAGACACAAGCTGTGAATCAGCTGTGACGAGTGGTCAGCCCAGTTTGACAACTCAACATCCCCCACGGGATGCGAGTCCTGCAGGGTTAGTGGGAGTATGATTATTTGGTCCCTTTCTGTTACTGTGGTCTGTGACAACTTGGTTGTGTGTTCATGACTTATGGAATCACGTCTTATTTTTTCAGGCTTTTGTCCATTGCAGAAGAGACTTTAGCAGAATTTCTTTCTAAGGCTACCGGGACTGCTGTAGAGTGGGTCCAAATGCCTGGAATGAAGGTATCCTTGTAATTCTTTTCATTGGTTGATCAGTTAGTTATTTTGTTCTCCACCTATTTCATATCAATAGACCACAACAGAATGGTAAAAAGATTGTAAATTTGTCATGGAATATTTTACCACTCCACAGTCTGATAATCTTCTTTGTCAATGATTTTCATTCTTTTGAACAAAAATATGTCATAAAGTGTTTCTATAAAATCTAATAAAATCATATTTCTTTGCTAATTCTTGTTGAATGTGCACAGCCTGGTCCGGATTCCATTGGAATCGTTGCTATTTCTCATGGTTGCTCTGGTGTGGCAGCAAGAGCCTGTGGTCTAGTGGGACTAGAACCCACTAGGGTAAGTGATCGAGATTTGCTATTATTTACATTACCAATTATCTGGCTTGAGTTTATCAGTCACATGGTCGAATATACTTTTTTGCAGGTTGCAGAAATCCTCAAAGATCGGCCTTTGTGGTTTCGTGATTGCCGAGCTGTTGATGTTCTCAATGTGCTGCCCACAGCAAATGGTGGAACCATTGAGCTGCTATATATGCAGGTAATGTAATAAATCGTTTTGCATGAATGAAGACTTTTTATCTCAATGGTTTGGAACCAAAACTCTTATTTGTATGCTAATTTGTTCGTTTTGATCATCAGCTATATGCACCAACCACATTGGCACCAGCCCGAGATTTCTGGTTGTTGCGTCACACTTCTGTTTTAGAAGATGGAAGTCTTGTGGTAAATGATTCTAACCTGTGCAAAAATTCGTATTTGATTTGTTATTGTGGTTAATAACACACCTTGCCCATGCAATGATCTAGTCCTGCTGTTTAGTTCTCCTTCAACACATATATGTCTAAATCATTCTTGATGTGTGCCTTAGATCTGTGAGAGGTCTCTTAAAAATACTCAAAATGGTCCTAGCATGCCTCCTGTGCAACATTTTGTAAGGGCAGAGATGCTACCTAGTGGGTACCTAATCAGACCTTGTGAAGGAGGTGGTTCCATCATCCATATTGTTGATCATATGGACTTAGAGGTACATTAATTTGATTTGTTGCATTAGTAATTATATTTTGCATTAAAATAACGTAAACATGTTTATACTATTATTAGCCATGGAGTGTGCCAGAAGTGCTACGTCCCCTGTACGAATCATCAACAGTGTTGGCTCAGAAGACAACTATGGCGGTATGGTTGTTGTGTCTATTATTCCTGATGATACAACATCATGTATAATATGTTTCATTTTGTCCCTATTTATATCTATGTGATTGTAATATTTAATTTTACAGTAACAACAGTATTGATTAATGGATTTAAAAGGGCTAAGTCATTTATAATTTTTCAAGTAGGCCCTACGCCATCTAAGGCAGATTTCACATGAAGTTTCCCAGTCTAACGTCACTGGATGGGGTAGACGACCAGCAGCTCTACGAGCTCTAAGCCAAAGACTGAGCCGGTTAATATATTCTACTCAAGTGGTGTGACTTTATTCGAAGTCATTGCAAATAAATTAGAATCTAAAATCTATTTTATTTTATTACAGGGGTTTCAATGAGGCACTCAATGGGTTTACCGATGAGGGATGGACAACGATTGGCAATGATGGTGCAGATGATGTTACTATTCTAGTGAATTCCTCCCCTGACAAATTGATGGGTCTGAATCTTCCCTTTACCAATGGATTTCCGTCTGTCAGTAATGCAGTGCTATGTGCCAAAGCATCAATGCTATTACAGGTCAGGATGCTCAGATTCAATGAATTCCTTTAAATTATAAAATAATTTTCTGAACAATCAAATATGTCTATTTTGTTGCTGTATACAATTTTTTGGTTGGGGATACAAGTCAAGCTCATATTATTTTGTAAACATCTAGTACATAATGTTTACTGCATAGTAGTTGAGCACATGTTTTATTCATATTATTATTGATGATAGTGAGAGGTGACCACCAATGCCTAGTTAATAAAATATTCATCAGTAATCAAGATTTCCTTTGAAGAACCACATCACTCAAGCTACTTCTTGTAGTTGCTGAGCCCAAGGCCTTATAAACTCATCACTAGAATCCCATATTTCCAATGTGGAACTAAGTCCCATACCTTGCAATTTGAAGCTAACAACGCCCTATCTGTTATATGCTTATTATTGGTGCCTTTTGTTTGTCCTGCTGTTCTCCTAGACAAAAGTGTTTACCAGAGAAAATGATCCAATTGTTTATATTGAGTTTTAGGTCTTAACGTTATGCTGATATTAGACTGTTGCCATGTGTCATTACTCTTGTCCAGAATGTGCCCCCTGCCATTCTCCTAAGGTTCCTGCGGGAGCATAGATCAGAATGGGCAGACAACAACATGGACGCTTACACAGCTGCTGCTATTAAAGTTGGCCCTTGCAACTTATCAGGATCTCGTGTTGGAAATTATGGAGGTCAAGTTATACTCCCTCTAGCACACACAATTGAGCATGAAGAGGTGATAAATTGGTACTAATTATGCAATAGAGCTAGTAATAATTTTGCAATCCAACTGTTACTAACTTCTAACTTACTCATACTAGTTTTTGGAAGTCATTAAATTGGAAGGAGTTGCTCATTCTCCTGAAGACACAATGATGCCCAGAGAAATGTTTCTTTTGCAAGTAAGTTATTTTTTCCTCATGTTGCTTGCTCTATGCTTCACTCTTTCATAATAGATGCCAGTTACCCAGTTTCCTTGTTCCGATTATTTATATAGCACTAATGTGTAGAAAGCATATTTTGAAGCATTAGTCATAACATTTTGAAATTAGTACAGGCATTAGCATTCTTACATTTTGGTCCTATAAGTCGTGCTTTTATAGTTAAGGAGTTTAGTCATCATGGAATACTTCTGATCAGAATTAATGCTTGGAAACTTAGTACACATCAGAATTCATTGTGCTCACTTTCTTCTTTCTTTGATTTATATGACTGGAAAAAAAATATTTTATCCTCAAGCCTCTTGAATGGATAGCATGCTAGAAATTCAGAATGATTGGGGGAAACTTCTGTTCATATCATTATAATGGTTTCTTGATATGTGAATTTCTTTCTAATTCATTTGTTTTTGTTTTGGTAGCTCTGCAGTGGAATGGATGAGAATGCCGTTGGCACCTGTGCTGAACTTATTTCAGCTCCAATTGATGCTTCTTTTGCTGATGATGCCCCCCTTCTACCTTCTGGATTTCGCATCATTCCTCTTGAATCTGGAAAGGTTAACCTCATACATTGTTGAACCAATTCATTTGTTTGTATTTTTCCCAACAAGAACATTTTAGTTATTGCAAGAAACTCTAGGCCGTTGAAAGAAAGCTACATCTACTACTAAATTAGGGCTAGAGAAAAGGAGAAATAAATACCAAAATTAATACTCAGGATTTTTCTATATTTGGTTATTCTCCCGAAAGAGGAATGTATTTTTATAGCCCCAATTAGTTCTAATCAATGAATAATGTTCATCCATATCACCTCTCACTCAATATTATAAACAAAAAATTATAATATAACTATCTAACTCCACCTATTGTAGTCTTTTAACAACTTTACTTTAGGTTATATTTTTGCCTCTCTAGGCCCCTCCTAACATTTGCCTCATACATTGTTGAACCAATTTATTTGTTTGTATTTTTTCTAACAAATCTTTTCATTATTGCAATGAAATTTTTGTAGGAAGCTTCCAGCCCCAATCGCACTCTTGACCTTGCATCGGCCCTTGACATTGGCCCCAGTGGAAACCGAGCTTCGAATGAATGTTCTGGAAATTCCAGCTGTATGAGATCTGTGATGACAATAGCATTTGAATTTGCATTTGAAAGCCATATGCAAGAGCATGTAGCATCTATGGCACGCCAATATGTTCGGAGCATTATATCATCAGTCCAAAGGGTAGCCTTAGCGCTTTCTCCTTCTCGTTTGAGTTCTCATGCAGGGCTTAGGTCACCATTGGGTACTCCTGAAGCACAAACCCTTGCTCATTGGATCTGCAACAGTTACAGGTTTGTAAACTTTACTGCCTTAACATTACTGAGGCTGAGGCTCATGCAGTATGTTTTAAGTTGTGTGAAACCATTTTTTGTCTTGATTTTTACAAGGATGCTAGCCAAATTTTATATTCTATCTCATTCAATAAAGAAATTAAGTCAATGCTAGATTTGGTTAATTGCATATAGAGAGTGGAATTTCCTCTTTCCTGATTGTCAGTTCTTGTCTCCAAACAATCCCACCTCTTTCATATTTGCACGTTAATGAGAATAATCTTACCAGAACAGATGCTGAGTTCTGTAATAGATGTATCATGCATCTCGTGTCTTCAAGTGCTCTGACAAGGATTAATTGAGAGACTTCAATTTAAAATTCAACATCTGTATATGCATTATATTGATTTTTTTTAAAATCTTTGATAAATTTACCGTACTCACAAACTTGTGATCCAGAAGTTCCCTACCTATTTTTTTTTTAAATGGTGTAAAAAAAATAACTGATTGCTTTGGATCAACTAACGAAACATAGGGTTTAGTTTCTAATGTAGTGTGCTTCAGCCTTTTTGGGGTTGTCTTTCGTTGAAAGGAAAAATTAGACCAAACACTAATTTTTTAAACTCTTAAAAATGGAAGTACCTTTTTTTTTTATGAATGAAAAAGCAAAAAAGAGACCTTCAATAGAAAAGCTAATTTGAAGGAGTTTTACCTTTAAAGAGAAAAGAAGCTCAAGAAAATTGGGTCCAAAGTTTCCTAACTAGCAAATGCAGTTGTATGGAGGTAGAAGCCATTCCGTTTTGTGCAATTAATTGTTATTTCTAACTTGTCAGATCAGCGGAGAAGTTACTGTAATGGCTACGTACCTCCTCCTTTTCAATGTCATGGATAGATTTTCCTAAACTGATATTTTAAATACAGAGCTATTGTCTGACTATTTTAGTTTTGTAGGTGCTACTTGGGTGTGGAGCTACTTAAGTCTAACAACGAGGGGAATGAATCTTTGCTCAAGTCCTTGTGGCATCACTCAGATGCAATACTGTGCTGCACTCTAAAGGTATGCTTGAAATTTATTTCAACTTCAGTGCACCTGTATCTATTTTGTTCCTTCTCTGTCCATAATTCATTTCAAATTTCTAACCTATAAAGGTATAAAAGAAAAGTTGTACTCTGAAGTAGAGGGTATCAACAGGGTCCAAAGCCCGTGTGTCCTATTAAAGTGTGCTAGATGGATTAGTATTCACCTGCCCTGATCTGATCCAAGCAAAATCTCCCCCAAGCTCAACTATAGACTCATTTTTCTACGTAGTACTTTGCAAGGAGCTTTACTTATCCGTCTATCAAAGTCTATTATCTATTCTTTATCAAAATATAGTACATATAAGTTGTAGAACAGAAGATGGATGACATATTTTATAGACTCGTCTAACTGTGCTAATAGTGGCAATGACTTGAATAACAGTTTCAACTATAACTGCAATTATGTTATTCTATCTTCTTTGAGAGCACTTCCATTTAATTTTTGTTTATGCAGGCATTGCCAGTGTTCACTTTCTCGAACCAGGCTGGGCTTGACATGCTGGAGACCACCCTAGTTGCATTACAAGACATATCTTTAGAGAAAATATTTGACGATCATGGACGAAAAATTCTCTTTTCAGAGTTTCCCCAAATTATTCAGCAGGTCTACTATTTTTTTTCACATCCATAAGACTTGCTGTTGAGTGTTATTTTTTCACTACATGTATGACAGACTTTTTTTGTGTTGTATAATTGTTTTGCATCTCAGATTATGCTTCATGTGAAAAAAATTTTGGTTAATTATGTTTTTAGTTTTTGAAATTGAAGATGATTTTGATTTTGTTTTTAAATTTAAAAATATTTTTTTGTCTCTCAAAATTGATAAAATATGATTTTAATCTCTAAACATCAAATTTGAGAGATTAAAATGAGATTTTAAAAATTATCTTTAGTCTTGCAAATTTAATGTTCATGTTTATGGACTACACGCATATTTTACCAAATTTGAGAGATTAATTTTTTTTTTTTAATTTGACAGATTAAAAAATTATATATCCTAAATTTCTGGCATTAAAAACATGATTAAACCTAAATTATTGTTGGAGTGGGTCTTGCACTCTTTTTTGATAATTTTTTCCTCTGAATTAGATGTATGCTGTCAACAGAACTGATGCTTTCAAATAATTTCTCCTTTTCTTGAGTAGGGTTTTGCATGTCTCCAAGGTGGTATTTGTCTTTCAAGCATGGGGAGACCCGTCTCATACGAGAGAGTTGTTGCATGGAAGGTGCTGAATGAAGAAGAGAATGCTCATTGTATTTGCTTTATGTTTATGAACTGGTCTTTTGTTTGACCTTTCGTTCCGATAACACTGGTGCTTATTGTATCTAAGTGTTACATAAAGATTTACTTTCAGACACGTGCTTTGTTAGTTGTTCTTTTACTGTATCTGCCCTAAATACTTGGCTTGCATATTATATGACTGTTTATCTTGAACTTGCTTCCAGCTAATATTTAATGCATAATGTTTCACCTTCTGATGTGCGATAAATTTTTTATGATGCCCTCAACTGAGTGAAAAAATTTTGGTTGATCCACTTTAAATCTTAATTTCCAAAGTAGTCACAGGCCGTGTCCAATAAGAGGAATTATTTCCTTCTATATTGTAGTGCCATGCACAGTTTACAATTATCAAACAAACTGGGTTCGGGCAAACTAGCGAAACGATAAATAGCAATTATGGCTTAAGCATTTCTAAGAAGTGATTGTTTTGCTTAACAAGTCGTCTCTCCTTTTGGGTAGTAAGGCTTGTATACTATTCTGTTAAAATAGAAGATGATTGGATGTGAGGCAGTTTCTGTCAGGTTCTTTTCTCCTCAGGAAAAATATAACTTGATTGACAGAGATGAATAAACCCAAGAAAAATGTTAATCAGTCTGTAATTAAAAGTTTTTTAGAAAGTGTAATAATATATTTGTCTGTGATTCTCAATGCAATTTTAATAATAAAATTATTTATTTCTTGAATTTTCAATTAGTATTATTAGACACTTATTAGCATGACCCTATATATCTTAATGCAAGAAAGACGCATCTTGTTGAGCACATTAACCTGTGCATTATGCCCTTGCATGTCAACACCGGTGGATTTTTGTGGTCATTAGAAAAAGTGGTCCACGAGGAGCCTACTGCGACACTGACAACGGAATCAATACTCTGAGGCTGGTGTAGCATCAAAGGTTTGAATAAATTGCATATGGTCTCCATACAGATTCACTTACATGTGGAGGTAACTGAGCTTCCAAATTATGAATGTCCTTGCCTCAACGTCTCCTAATAACTCTTCACCTTCATGCCATTTACTCTGCATGGACCTCTATATACATGAAACTTATAAGCCTCCTCAGCAACTTGATCCATAAAAAAAACGTAAAAACAAACTTCACTTCCTCAAAAATCAAAACTATTTTATTATTGTTATATAAACTGATAGGCCATATTAAACTGCACCTGTTCCTCTCTGACAAAACTGGTGTTGGCGTAATTGGAAGTTAAACTTAGGAGAACTAAAAAGGAAGAGTGAATAAACTTTTTCATTTCTAATAGATACTCTCTATCAAACAAATAATGTGTGGATGCATGATTTTCTTCGTCACGTGTATTAATTAGACTTAGGCTTTAACATCATTCACATATTCATTGTTTTAGATGTACAGTCACATACATATCTATATCCTCTTTATTTGCAGGTCCTTAATTACCACAATTCTGTATCATTTATAACAAGTGGTATCCGTATGAGCAAGGATTCTACTTTATTTAATTAGTATCTTTCACGGAACTAACTTCAAATACTTTCTTCTACCTTTTTGGGTTCACCTCGTGAAATGAAAGTTCATGTATGTGGAGGAAATTAAGGTCTGGTATACCTCTGGCTTCTTCCTTTCCTCCTTTTTCGTGTAAATAACTTTACCCCAAAAGAAGAAAGCCGAAGCAGGTATATACATATGGTTTCACTGTGCTAGCATGTGAACATCCTTCTACTTGTATTGCTGCTAGGTTGGTATTGGACCACATCTCATCCATTATAGTTGCTTAAAGCAAGAGCTTTTAGAAATGGAAACAACCTTATTCACTGCATCACCTATGAATATACCATTACCTAATTATCATTCTAACCAAAAGGGAAGTTTCTCACAACCATTTCTCTATGCAGCTTGTCTCATTCATATCTAAACTCAACATTACCATTTTCCTCCTCATTATGCCAAACTTTGTTCTAATATCCATTCTCTCAAACCAAATGCATGTATTCAATTTTCTACTTTTTACCTAACTAATAATCACCCATGATTTTCTGATTACATGGGTGATTAATTATTGCCTTTAATAAGTTTTAACAAAAGTAAACTTACCAATTTAATCATTAGATTTAAATTAAACTCTGGTAAAATAGACCTAGTTATAAAGTTTTAAACAATTTAAAAATCCATTTCACCACATTCCATGTTGTAAAATTAGTGAATAATCTATTACTGTATTTTATACCTAACAATATATAAATGCTTTAAATATAAGTAAAATGGTTTAACATTGAATTGATAAATATAAAATTTTATGGAAAATTATTAAATGTGTCATTTTATTGATTTCAACATTCAATGTTGATTCTGATTCAATTAAGTTCATTATGATGGGTCAATTATTATATTTAATGTATTGTTGATTTTAGAATTCAGATTTGACTCTATTAGAATTTGTTTCCTTAAAAGATAGTTAATGGGGAAATGTGTTTAATTATCCTTCATTTTTAAGACTTATGGACATACTGTAATGAGATCTCAGTCAAGGGTTAAGAGAAAAGAATGACTTCATGTTCGACTCCGTGATGGTTTATCATCAAAATATGTATTATTCCCTCTCAACTCATCAATGCATTTTTTAAAAACAAATTTAACCTAATTTGTAAAATAAACAATACTTCAAATAATAACCTAATGAGGTACACTTACTATCTATATAACATATTATTTGTAACAGATCTTGTAAAAATGAATAATAATAACTAGACATTTCATATAGATTTCAAGAGTATATATGAGAGATGATAAAGTATAAATCATGCAACATAATAGTAGTGTATAAATTACTATACAATTTTATTAAATCAACATAAAATCTTCTTCACTCGAAATGGGAGTGGAGATTGACTAATTTCCAGTCTTTTTCTGTCTAAAGAAAG
Organism: Macrotyloma uniflorum; assembly: GCA_016859785.1. Lineage (NCBI taxonomy): Eukaryota > Viridiplantae > Streptophyta > Magnoliopsida > Fabales > Fabaceae > Macrotyloma > Macrotyloma uniflorum. The sequence goes on along the minus strand of BDMB01000078.1, from coordinate 435,886 downwards.
CATGCATGCAGCACGTGTCTTAACATCTCTTTTTTGAAGACACAACCACCAAGCACGGAAGTACAGTACTAAATAGTGAACATATGGATAACAACAAAAGAAGGACACAAATCTTTGAGATTAGATGCACATTTATGTCAAATTTCGAAAAGCTACACAACCCATTTCCTATCTCATTAATCTTTCGTGAAAAATCTAGCAGGTTCACGACTATGGAAAACTGACACTTGAATTTCTTAGATCCACCCATGTTCACAACTCTCACATTCACCTAACCAAGTAGAACTATTATAAATAGGATTGCTCCTTCCTTCTTCGAAATTTTCCATATAGTGCATTGCTGTTTCCAACACAACACTCTTAAACTCAAACCCATTTGCAAGAATCTAGTTCTGACTTTTTCGTTCATAGCCTCGATCATGGCACCCCATGGAGAGTCTTTGGCTAGCTCTTTCTCTAGGAAAAGCAACATGTCAAAGCCACCAAAGCTTGCATCTGAGAACCTTCAACGAACGGTCTCAGACATCTCTTTTGCGCTGATCAAAGAAGAGATCGATGATTTGCAGCTGCCACCGATATCTGAGGTTGAGAATGCCAAGTGTGAGTGCTGTGGGATGTCTGAGGAGTGCACACCCGAGTACATAGACCGTGTGCGTGAGAAGTTCAATGGGAAGTGGTTGTGTGGGTTGTGTACTGAGGCAGTGAAAGAAGAGTTAGAGAAAAATGGAGGGGAAAAGGAGGAAGCTTTGAGTGCACACATGAGTGCATGTGTTAGGTTCAACAAATATGGGAGGGCTTTCCCAGTTCTGTTCCAAGCACAGGCCATGAAAGAGATGCTCAAAAAGAGCACTATTGATGGTAGAAGGGCCAAGTCCATCAGCCCTAGAGACAAAGGAGGGCCAAAGAAAGGAGGGATTGCTCGTAGTTCTAGTTGCATTCCAGCAATTACAAGAGAGATCAATGATATCAAAATAGCCAATTAATGTTACTACAAGGAGGAGGAGTCTTCACACAACAGTAAAGTTACACAGGTTAATTGATTCATAACATGACATAACAGCAAAATTATGTCATGCTTCTGTGACTAATCAGTTCAGACATAAGTTATATCCTGAACTAATTAGTTATCTGTTGAATCCATGAAACTTTACCTACTATTATCCTCCTCGTTCTCATTTGGTACCTTAGTCTTTTTACTGTTACTAGAACTGCAACCCTTTTTTCGTTATTAATTACATGGTTTTGTATATTTATTAGATGCCATATCCTTAGTTTTTATTGGCTGACTACACTAGCTAGGGCTTCCATTGAATCTACTGTAAGTATTAAGAACCCCTTATCTCGTTCATCTGGTTTCCAAATGCTTCCATTGCTACCTTTCGAGACAAAATAATGGCCTTATTATTATGTCGAAGAAGACCGAAGTTGACTTCTGAGGTTTTTTTGGTTAGTTAGTAACCTTTCACAACTTCTTCAAGGTGGTTTCTTCTAATATCTTGTTTGCATTTCCTTAACTAGAGAGGGTTCTTCTTTGTTTTTGTTCAGTGGTTTTTCTGTTTGTTTTGTAACCTTGTGAGATGTACTCTACTTATTACTAATCATAAAGTGCAATAAAGTTTACTTATGCTCTGAATCAAGTTTATAAAGGCATAGAAGCCTCATATCATCACTGAAAAATTATTATGTGATACTTCATACTGATAAACGATAGTTTATCAACAAAAAAAAGTTTTAATTCCATATTGACACCTATTACATGTATCATAAAATCAATTGATTATAATAATTTTTTCATAACCATGATATCAGTATAATTATATCGTGTGAAGTGTTTCAAACATATTAAAACCATGAAACAAGTAGCTAGTAAATTAAAATTGGAATTAGCACAACTAGAAGAGGTCAACGAGTGTCTGAGTTGCTTAAACAATCTCAATTAGCTCTTCTTATTGTGGAAGAATAGATAGTAAGTATTTATATAGAAACAAATGATTATCTTGTTTCATTAGAAATTGGATAGGTAAGGACCACTCACATCACCTTATGATTTGAAATTGCCTCATGTAGTAATGTTTCAATTTCACACATGACGTAGTATGCCCAATTTCACAAAAACTAACTTTGCTCTAATTTCACATAAAATAACTTTTCTCCAAAACACATAAATCACAAAAGAAAAAAAAAAATCCAAAACAAGGTAAAGGAAAAAATCATACTCTAATATCAAATGTTAAATCATTAAATCGGAAATATGAAAACTTGACTAACTTACAATCATTAGAGTAGATAGAAATTCCCTATATTATTCTATGGTTCCAAACATTTTTTTCTTTAAACTCAGATAGTGTTGTATATTATAGAAGAGAGCATATTTGAGAATCGAGAAGCAAATAACATATGCATATTTATAGAGTTCAGTCATTTATAGAATTGTAAAATATGGTATCAAAAATTTCATATAACTACCAGATAATGATTTTGGTAATGAATTACATTATACATAATGTAAGATAACAGCTAAAATGTGAGTATTTTAGTTTCTGTATAAATTACGTTCATATCCCATTTTCCTATAATATAGGAAATGTGTGCAATCTGGAAACAAGTTTTACTTTTTCTTACATAGAAATCCTTAATGCATTGTTGTATTGAAGATATATTTTCTATCAATTGGGATGCACATCTAAAAGCTAATATCATCCTATGATAGTGTGTATAGCATTGAAATTGAACGAAAGACTTTGTAGAACATCTAGTAGTCCCTGAGAATTTTAGAATGAAACTTGTTTTTCTAAGAGTTTTTTCAAAAAGAATATATATATATATATATATATATATATAATATGCAAATATTACATTCAAAATAAATGGTATCTAGTTTATTAGATAATATATAGATAATAATAAACTATAGAAAGTGATTATCGGTCTAACTAAGTAGAAGGGGATCATAATCATCTATTAACAGGTAGCTCAACCAAAGTTTAGTATATTAACAAGTTGTATAATCTAAGTTTAACAATCTTGTTAACCTGGTTCTGATAATATGTAAAAAGTGATTATCAGTCTAACTCACCCCCAAAACCGGTTCAGAAGGTGAGGTTTGTACCTCACTTACATACTATAGTCCGACCTTATTTTTAGTTAATGTGAGATTTTTTCAATATAAACGTTAAGAATTTAAAACTTATCTTTATTTGTTAATATCAAATTTTCAGTATATAACTGTTTTATATATTTAATAAGATCATTACATTAATCTTGTTTTTGGTTTTGTCAGAACACAATGGAATATTGTTCTGTATTATTCATCATCCTCAGATGGATATATATATATATATATATATATATATATATAAATGCATTATTTCTATCATTTATTATTTTTTATATTTCCTTCCTACAAATCTGTTAAGAATATTATATACATTAAGATAATATTATTACATAATTAGATTATATGATTCTTTCCCAATCACAGATTTTTTTCAAAATAATATCTTTCAGCCCAACACCCCCCTCAAGTTGGTGCATGCAAATTTTGGATGCCCAACTTGGGAAGAAAGAAATCAAATTGACGTTTTTCGAGTGCTTTAGTGAAAATATCAGCCAGTTGATTAGAAGTAGTAACATAACCCATTGCAATAGTGTCATTCAAAATTTCATCTCGTATAAAATGACAATCAATATCTATATGTTTGGTACGTTCATGAAAAATGGGATTAGCAGCAATATGCAGTGATACTTGACTATCACAATAAAGCTTCATAGGACGTAGATGACCAATACCCAAGGAATGTAGAAGACCTTTCAACCACTTAAGTTCAAATGTAGTGTTGGTCATTGAGCGATATTCTGCTTCATCAAAGGAGCGAGATACTCTATGTATTTTCTTAGTTTTCCAAGAAATAGGTGAATTCCCAAGAAAAATAATCCACCCTGTAAGAGAACGTCCCCAGTGTTCCTGAACAGGAGTTTGCATGAGCAAGCATGTGAACACAGTAAGAAATTGTTAGGTATCCAAGGAGGGGGTAATACCAGGGAGATTTTAACCAATGGGAATAAACCACAACTATATAAGTGAATACAACTCCACCTCTTACCCAAAACTTTAAGGCTACGAGTTTGTGTGTCTTTCTCCCTTATATACTATTCAACATTCCCATTTCTATCCAATGTGAGATTTCAACTCACCTTGAACTCCAACAGAAATATCAGGTCGAGTAACTGAAAGGTAAATCAAACGACCAACGACCAACTAGTTTTCGGTATTTGGCTGGATCAGATAGAGGACTCCCTGTGGCAAGCGGAAGATGATGATTTTGATCAAGGGGAAAGTCAGCAGGCTTGGCACCTAAGAGACCATTTTCAGTAATGATATCGAGAGCGTATTTTCTTTGGCATAAGAAAATACCAGTAGGACTTCTGGCCACTTCGATACCTAAAAAATATTTTAAGAGTCCAAGATCTTTCATATGAAAACAGTTACTCAAGTAGGCTTTGAAAGCCTGAATAGTTTCCTCATTATTTCCAGAGATTACAAGATCATCAACATAAATTAATATATTGAGATGTAGATCATTATGATGAAGAGTAAAAAGAGAGTAATCTGAATAGGATTGTGTGAATCCATATTTTTGTAATGCACTCTTCAACTTACCAAACCAACAACGGGGAGCTTGTTTCAAGCCATATAAAGATTTATGTAACCTGCAAACTTGAGTAGGATCATCAGATTTGAAACCCGAAGGCAGTTTCATATATACTTCCTCATCAAGTTCACCATGTAAGAAAGCATTGTGAACGTCCATTTGATGGAGTTTCCAATTCTTAGCATCTACAACTACAAGAAAATTACGAACGGTAACCATTTTTGCAACTGGTGCAAAAGTCTCATGAAAATCTAATTCTTCAACCTGCTTATTCCCCAAAACAACAAGACGGGCTTTAAACCTTTCAATAGATCCATCTGCATGATATTTGATCTAATACACCCATTTACATCTGATAGTCTTTTTATTAGGAGGCAAAGATACTACATACCAGGTCTCATTATTTTCAAGGGCTTGAATTTCTTATTGCATCGCCTTTCGCCAATGTTCATGTTGAACAGCATCAGAAAAAGTTTGTGGTTCAGTTTATGTAGTAATGGCTGTCAAAAATTGCGTATGACGAGAAAAAAATTTATCACAACTAACATAATTAGCAATAGGATAGGATGTACCTGAGGAGTTGGATAGAACAGATGAATTAGGAGAGGGATTAATCTTATAAATTGTATTAGTATTAGTCACATAGTCACATAATACAGTTGAAGGAATTTTTCTATGACAACCACGCCCCAAAATTTTTGTGTGCATGGGTTCTGGTGCGCCCCCCTGTCTATAACATTCTCTGATTCAATATCTAGTGTGATATTATTATCATGTGGAGCTCTATCTGGTATGGGAATAGATGAGAGACCATCTGATGTTGGAATAACTTCATTGTTTGGTGAAGTATTTTCATTCAAGTGTCTCTCAGATATAAGAGGAACCTCGTCATCATCATCAATGGAAGCATGTGTAATAGAGAGAGAGAATTAGATAAAGTGGAATCATGTTCAAGAGATAGGTTTGATGCAAATGGAAATTGATCTTCATAAAATACAACATCACATGAGACAAAAAATGTTTTTGACTCAACATCATATAATTTCCAACCTTTCTTACCATAAGGATAACCCACAAAAATACATTTCCTGCTTCTGCTAACAAACTTCTCTCCTCCATGATACTGATTGTGAGCATAACATAAACATCCAAAAACTCGAAGATGATTAAGATTAGGGGGTGTACCATACAAAACTTCATAAGGAGATTTTCCTTTTAATATTGTTGTGGGAGTACGATTTATTAAATGACATGTAGTCAAAGCACAATGTCTCCAAAAATCAATGGGAAGATTACCGTAAAAAAGTAAGGCACGTGCAACATTTAGAATATGCCTATGTTTACGCTCTACTCGCCCATTTTGTCGTGGAGTTCATGTACAAGAAGTCTATACCATGATTATGAAAATATGATCTCATGGAGATAAATTCTGTACCATTATCACTTCGAACAATTTTTACCTTTTTGTTGAATTGACGTTCAGTCATGACAATAAATTGTCGCAAATACATGGAAACTTCTTTATTGTCACTAAGCAAATAAATCCAAACAGCCCTTGAATAATCATCAACAATAGTTAAAAAATATCGAGCATCACAAAAGCTTGTAGTTCTGTAAGGTCCCCATAAGTCACAATGAATTAACTGAAAAATTTCATTTGTTTTATTTTCATTAATAGGAAAACTTTCCCTTCGTTGTTTTGCTCGAAAACAAATATCGCATACCTGGTTACATGATTTATTTATTCTGCCATGATCCATCTTAAATAACATATCAATAGCTTTATGAGAAGGGTGCCCTAACCTTTTATGCCATAATTCACAAGAAGTTTCTAATGATGATGTTGTTACAGTTGCTGCTGTGACTATCTTTCCAAGATAATATAATCCCTCTCGTTGCTCACCTATTCCAATCAATTTCTTTGAAGTGCGATCCCAAATAGTACAAGATTTGTCACCAAAATAAATCTCACAATCTAATTCATTGATCAATTGAGACACTGAAATAAGATTGCAATTTAAAGAAGGCACATAAAGAACACTTGTAAGTGTTAGAGTATGACTAAGCACCACTGTGCCTTCCTTTGTAACTGTCATGTGTTCATCATTAGGAAGACCTACCGAAATTCTATAATATCCTTAATATTAGTGAGACATGCTAATTTTTCAGTCATATGATGTGAGGCCCCTGTGTCAATAATCCAAGGCAAAGAAGTACACTTACCACTCAGTTTTCTAGTAGCACTTAGATTTTCACTACCTCCCACTTTGATATTGTTTAAAAAACTCACCAGTGATTTCCATTGCTGATCAGTGATACCTTTGACATCAGATGAATTTGCTTACGCAGCATGAACCTTGACAATTCTACATCTTTTTTCAATTCCACAAGGATGATCTTCCACCAATTTGGATAGTCTATTATCTGAAAACAATTATCTAAGTCATGTCCAAGACGATGACAATGAGTACATAGGACAATCTTGTCCTTTGCTGAATTTCGAGTTTTATCATAAGAAGAATAATTTCTCCTTATGATCCTCTCTTCATTCTGTCTGTTGTTTGTTTCTGCCATGATGACAAATAACAAATATTTTTTTTAGTGTTTCTATTGGTCTAGCTCTAATACCATGTCAGAACACAATGAAATATTATTCTGTGTTATTCATCATTCTTAAATGGATATATATATATATATATATATATATATATATTATTGCATATTATATGTGCATTATTTTTATGATTTATTATTTTTTATATTTCCTTCTTACAAATCTAATAAGAATATTAGGTACATAATGATAATATTACGTACATAATTAGATTACATTATTTTTTTCCAATCACACATTTTTCTCAAAATAATATCTCTCAGCCCAACAGGTTTGCTTAATTAGGATTAAGAATGGAATGGTGTGATTGAGTTTAAAATGATACGAAGAAATAGAGAAGGATGGAGAATAAGTGAGAATGAACTTGGGAGAGAATGATGAGAAATAAGAAAGCAAAGATGATTAGGGAAAGTTTTGGAATTAATAAAAAAATTATTTCTTAAAAATATGGTGGTTAAAAATATAGTAATTTTCATGTACATTATGGTAATTAAAAAATTATTATTATAAATGTCATATTTAATATATTTTTTTTAGAATAGTAAAGAATAGGCAAAACTACAATATATTTCCACATAAAATAATAACATACCAACTAGTTCAAACTAACACCAAATTACACTAAAACATGATTTGAGAATCTCATAATACCTAAAATAAATACTCAAACATATACATCCTAATAATTTATTAATTTTAAAAATTATTTTTCCTCATCTAAATTATCCTACCAATATCCTTTTTTAAGAAAATCAATTTCAACTTACAGCTTATAATAATCCTTAACATAAAATTTTTTAATTATATTTCATTAAGTCAAAATTACTTAAAACTTTAAAAAACTTAAAATAATTTATCCAGTTCTAATTTTTTTATTGAATAATTTTCTTCCTTATATCTTTTAATCCTTTCTAACACTTATAAATATGAAATTAAGTAAAATCTCATATTTTTTTCAAAAAAAAAATATTAAATTTAAAGAAATAAGGTAAAATATTAAATTGAATAATAATATAATAATATATATAATAATTTATATATGAAAATTAACATATTCTTTTTATTAGAAATATAACTTCAATATATTAATATACAATGTATATATAAATTTTTATACTATACTCTTTTTATAAAATAAAATATTATAAATGGAATTTTTGACCAATTTAGATTAAAATATATTGACGATTTTATAAAAATTATTGTTAAAAATAAGAAAATAATAATAATTTAAAATAATATATTAACTTAAATCTTGGTCAACTTATATAACAAGAAAAAAAATTATAAATAATTTAATTTTTTATTATTTTTTTATTTTTTTATTCTTATTTCTAGAAAATTTTCTCTTTCATTTTCTCTAATTTCTTTATAAATTTATTTCAAATTTTTCTCTAAATTTTTCTTAATTTTTTCTCACTTTTTTCTAAAAAAAATTATTTAATTTTTTGAAAGAATTAAAAAAAATTTGAAAGAAATTTATAAAGAAATTAAAGAGAAGAAGAAATAAAAAAATTTTGGAAACAAAAATTAAAAATTGAGAGAATGGTAGAAAATCAAATTACTTATAATTTCTCATTTTTAAATAAGTAGACTTAAAATTTTTCTTAATAAATAAAAAAATTAGATTTAATAGTTCGTAGTGTAATGGAAAATCCTAAATTTTAAGTATGATTTAAAATTTATATTTATATTTCTTTTACATGTATTATTTTGATAATATAACTTTTTGAGATGGCACCAAACCAATCTAATTAAATTTTTGTTAATATAATAGAAGATTAATTATTTTTATTAAGTTAATTTATTATTATTATTATTATTTATACGTAATGTTTTATATAAATTAGGTCACGTGGATGATTTTTTAGGCCAATTTAAAACGTGAGCTAGATCATATGTCAACTCAATAAATAAATAAATAAATATAAAAATTAATATAGAAATCATTGGACAATGCAATTAATCTTATAAAGAAAATTGCGTCTTTATTAACTTTTTTTTTATATACAAAATTTATTAATATGAGATATTACGTCCTTTTATTCATATATTTAGATTTTAGATTGAAGATAACATGATATATTTTATATGATTATACTTAACTAGCATTATTTTTTTATATAGTTGTGTTCCACTTCGTGAGTTATTACTTTTTTTTATAGAAGGATATGCGACTTCCTTTTCCTTATACTTTGAGCATTTATGCCTATTATTAGTTTTATTAAATTTTGTGTATATTTTTGTGTATATCTTTCATTTCTTTATATTCAGTAATAAGTTTAAACTATGATAGATACTCATACTTGAATGTATGTGATAATGCCACTGAAAATAGGACATTAGGGTTAAAATTGAACCATATAATTTAATTCATATTTAACTCATCAAAGATAACGTCAAAACTAAACATAGAATTCATCAATATTGCCCTTACAATATAAAATACAGAGAATGAAAAATGAAAAAGAAAAACACTTCTCCTCAGTAATTTTCCAACCAAATCTTATTGTAAAATTCTAGTACAATACCAACGTTAAAATTAGCAAATAAATTTTTAATGCCAAAAAATGTATACAGAGACAAATATGTTTTTGTCTAGCTTGATAAATGGTATCCCAATAGTTAAACAAAATTCTTTAAAAAAAATCAGAGAAATTATGGAAATGAATATGGCAAAACTGACTATAGAGTTGCCTTGTTCTAGTATTTTGGTCCTTTCTTGACTTTTCCGTCATGAAATTGAAATGACATTTTTTAGTATTCAGATAACTCATTTATCTAAATTTCAATTTTTTTTTTCACTGAAAAAAAAATCATTTTTTAATTATTTCCACTAAATTTCTAAATTTGATTCATTTACAGAGTCTAAAAATGTATTATAAAAAACTTGTATGGTAGAAAACCTATTCTTTAATGATTTTCATAAAACATTAATAAATTCTATAGAAGCTTTTGCATGGTCTTCTTTCTATTAGGAGTCACCCACGAAAAGTTTGAAGGTAAAAGATGAAGAGAAACATTTTTTTAAGGATTATAGTTTGTTCATCCAAAACAAAATCCAGTTTTGATTCAAAGGTGGCGTTGCATCAGTGGCGAGGTGTATACTTAAGTTTAGGATTTATCAAGCACATTAGAAACTGACATAGAAAATATTTAGATTAGCAGTTTTATTACTTCACACTTAATCTAATTTTACTTAATCAATTATTTTGTTATCTTGACACCAAATTTGATTCAATTAAATTCAAGAATTTTAATCTGTTTAGAATAATTACTCAACCACATCCTTTTTTATTGAAAAAAAAAAATCAATTAAATTATAACAAATCACTCACGTACATACTTATTAACTTGTAATTTTTAAGGTTTTACATTCATAAATATCTCTAGCAGTGTTTTGGAAGGCATAGGGATGACACTGTTTTGGAAGGCATAGGGATGACACTAAAAGCACCAAAAAAAAATTAGGGCAAATTAGGTTAGTCAGGTCTAAGGCTACAGAAATTGAAGACAAAGGGTAAAAAAAGATGAAAAAAAAAGAGGAGTTTTGTATTAATCGCCTTTTCTCATTAGGTTACAACTTAAAAAGAAAATGTTTTATCAACACAAACATCTTTAAAGCATAGTGGAAATGGACTTGTACAAGTCCCTTCTAGGAAAGTAGAAACATAATTGGGCTGCTAAGTGTTCTAGAGCCCATAGTGGGGCTTTAGTAAGACGCGTTTGGGCCTGGGGTGCTCATGGGCTGAGAGCCCAACAGTAGAAGGGATTTTGCTTAGTTGTAAAGTGTTACTTGTTAGAGTGTTCTGAAAGCTTGTCCAAAGTCATGTATAGATTTGGTGAATTCCAGAATTGCACCTTTAATAAGAAAGTACAAAACCCATTATTTCTCATGCATACATTATACAGACTGTCCTGTAGTATATTAATTTGTTTCTTTTATCAATTCCTATTATTTACACTAGCAAGCTCTTGGTAACAAGGTCTGAGTAAAAATGCCATACCAGTATTTGGAATATAGCTGATACAAAATAGATATGAATTCAGTTCGGATAGGAAAATAATACCCTAGTTAGGAAAATCACTTAGGCCATGTGATTGCTTATAAGAAATCCCAACTGAACTTGAATGCAAGCTCACAGATATATTGGATACTGTACTACAACCATGAATAAAGTTAATACCATAAGATAACGGGAGTTTGTAATTTCAGTTTTTCAATTGGTGGCTTCAGAGTCATTCTGGTCATCTTCTTCATCAGTCGAAGAAGGATCATCAGCTATATTTACAACATTTTCTGGTCGCTCTTCATAGTAAACTACCCGATTTTGTTGTCCTTGAAGCTCAAACCTATGTTCAGGGCCGTGCTGCTGATTAAATCGGCCAGGAAGCTTTGATCGGGTCTTGTAGCAATCACCACAAAGATCAAAACCAATCTCCTCCTTACAGTCAAGGCATTTGTATCTATCCCCAGTAATTGGGTACATCTGCCCAGACAAGCCACAAATATTAAAACACCGTAGAAAACTATAAGCATGATAAATGCTGCAACTTTGGCCAATATTAAATATTGGAAAGAAAAACAAAAATAACAGTGAGTGCATGTGCATTCCCTTTTCTTTGAAAAAAAGGTAGAGGGAAACTAAGGACATTGAAGAGAATTATTAAAAGAAAAACCATGGTGAATAATATATATCTAGAATTTGGGTTTTAACCAAACCCAATAGGTGTCATGTAATCCCTGTAATCAACCTCTACTAGTGGAACAAGGCTATAGTTTTTGTAATCTGTAAGATTTTTTATCTTCCAAGGAAAACTTTTGGAAAAGATATAATTTGTTTTCTACATTTAAACTAATCCAAACATGGGTGAGTGTGACAATCAATAATATGAGGACTCTGTCCTCCCGTGCTAAAGGCTATAGGACAGCATAAAAATGAAAGATCCTATCGTATATCTCTCATTAATACATCAGGCTTGAAACACAATGTCCAAGTGAAAATATAGATACACTAGAAAAATAATCAACATATTTAAATACATTATGAGAAAAATATCTCTAAAAGCACTGTCTCTGTGTCAGTGTTCATCTCAACCCATATTGAATAATTATTGTTATTAGAAGTAATGGTAGCAAACCATAAGGTTACACGAACAACAAGGTATGTATAATTCCCATTCTTGATATAAGACCAAATGTTTATCTTAAGAAAAACATCTAAAAGTTAACAAAGACAAGCAGTCAGTTAAAATGATCACCACCTATCTAAGTTAATTAAACAAAGATTTTAACATGAAGCAGGCTCATTTTCACTCTCCCCAACCCTGACTAGACAGAAAAGAAAAACCAAAAAGAGTAACGCATTAAAGAACATAAAAGCTATGAAGAAGACAAAAGGCTTTACCCCACAAAAATCACAACCAACTCCAAAGTGAACTTTATATCCGGGATGAAACCTCCATGCAATCGTATCTCCTTCACCATTAAGCAATGAACCTGAAAGCAAACTGTACATAGTAACTATAGTCTAGAACAGTAGAACTTAGAAGAAACAACAACAAAACAGTACAACAGTATCAAGGAAACATCAAAGTATATATCACTATCCCATTGTTCTATTATTTTCCTTTTCCTCTTAAAAGAAAAAGGAGTAGAAGAATATGTGGCTGAAACTGAGTGAATACACCATCGGCAATCATCAGTATAAGTTTATTATTGTTGAGAATCAGGAATAAATAAGAATTAATATTATACATTTAATTTATTGTTATTTGACAATCGCTGTATAAACTAGTCTCGTGGTGTCATTCAGACATTGTGTGTCAGCATAATGTCTCTGATTTTTACTGTTTGAACAATTACATTTTACACATAACTAAAGATCTTTTGTTTTCTCTAACTTAGAGATTTGGTTGCATTTACTTTGAGCATTTTCTGTTTTCATTTTTAAAGCAAATAGAAAATGAAGCTGAAAATATGTTGATAGAAGATTCGAACATTTTCTTTGAAAATATTTTTAAAAACAAGCCAAAATATTAAAATAAAAAAAGTTATTTTTATTTTCTGTTTGTGTTCTTATTACGAGCATCATCCAGGCAGTAGACATAAACCCTGACTGCCACAGTGATCCTAAAGTCGAATTGAAAATGAAATCAAGTAAAAGCGGACAAGTTTTCTAAATCATAGCAAATTGAAGATGAAAACTATTTTAAAAAAATTAAAATAGGATATGAAAATAGAAAATGTTTTTGCAACCAAAACACCTTATATTCTGATTTTCAACATTTTAATTTCTTTGATAATTAGAGTGCAGAAATTAAGAATGCTTAATTAAGTTTAGACTCTTCATATTTTTCCCTGCTACTCGGTATTAAATTAGTTTTGGTATCAATCATATGTTGATTTGTTCCCATACTCATCACCAAAACGAGGTTCTTGAGCCTAAACACAGCCATGTTGTTGAAACGGGTTTAGCTCTCCTTTCCACAGTTCCTTACGTATTAAATTCTAGGATCATGTACAGCTACCTACCTCATTAATAGACTCCGCTCTATATCTTACAAACATCATATCCCATTACACTGCTTCCTTTCTTTCCTAAATGTAATAATATACACATCAGCTGAGAGATAGAACACTCACTGATTTTCCTATACTCAAATCTCAAGTAGGCCTAATAATGAAAATAATAACAATAATTACAGAAGATATAAAAGTTAATAATCATGAAATACAATCATAGTAGAAAAGGAAAAGGAAATAGGATTCCTAGAAATATCCTATTAATTTAGCATTCTGTCAGAGGAAACTTTTGATCCTGTCATTAACATTCCATCTACAAAAAATTTGGTATTAGATCCCAATGGTATTGTTTAATCAATGTAACCAACTTCCTAGTGGGTTAAAGCTTGGTTGATCTGTCCCAATGGTCTACACAACATTCATTGATGCTATTAATTTCTGTTGTAAATAACAGTTTATTAGGATAAAAATATCTCCAAGATCTTCGTATTGATTAAGAAAAAATATCTTTAGAATCTTATTTATTTCAGCATATTTTGTATTCTATTTGAGAGAGATTGATTGTTAAAAATAAGGGGAGCTGAGAATGTAATTGGGGAGATTGTTATCAATAAAAGTATTTCTTGTTTCCTTGTGTAGTTCAAGTATTTCTATTATTTTTCTTCCAATTTTAGTGTTTCTGGCTTTAACATATCGAACATGCCAAACCATTTGGAGAAGACATTCTAAGGCAGTCTTAAAGGAAACTTGAAATATATATGCATGCATGCCAATATGAATGCATATATTAAGCAGCAGACAATACATACAAGATGTGGTCTCAACGTCAGGTTCGACTTTGGTTTGGTTAAGTCGAATTTCATCCCTTCGCTGTGCATATTCTTCTGGGAATTGCTCCTCCAAAAAGTGATCAAGTGCCAAACAAACTTTTGGTAATCCTCTTGGATGTGGACTTTGACAAACTTGACATTTAAGCATCCCTTCAGATATGTTGATTACACAAGTCTCACAGTAAACTATAGAGAATAGGGAAAAGTTAAAAAAAATGTCAATTACGTATTCTGCAATAGATGACCTTAATATGTGGTAAACTAAAAAAATAACCTTCAGTGCATCATATACCATGACCACAATTAAGAACAACAGGGTGAAAGAGAAGTTCCTTGCACGTTGGGCATGTAACATCTGCCATTAATTTCTTTTTCTGATTGCGCTCATTCTGAGGAAACATTTTTCCTTCATCAGGAGTTCGAATGACTTCAAGTGTTCTGGTTGAAGTGTGCTTAGAATAGATGGCTGTGCCTTCACCTCCTTTAAGAGTTGAAGACCCTGATTGCTCCATACATTCAAAGGATTCAATGGTGTGGGAAGGTGATCTCCCAAGGTCCTCAGATGTAACTTGAGATCCAAATGTATAAGCATTAAACTGTGGGGAGAAGTAGCGCATTTTCCCTTCTTCCTCTGAAGAAGATGAACAATTTTGGTCAAACATTGCCCAATAATGTAACATGAGAAAAAACTCAGTGCAGGAAATGCCAACAACCAAAAAAAACTTCAAAACGAAAATCAGAGGTTTATGTAGTATTAAACACGAGAAAAAACTTTTAGAACATAGAGCAGCAAAAATTCATCCATGCGTGTACAGCTTTTGTAGTTCCAGAAAAATGCTGTTAATAGCATATATTCGAAAATTGTAGCAAAAAATATGCTATATGATATAGTAGATAAATTGTAGACAAATAACATCATTGGATTCATGAGATTTAACAAAGCAATAGTAATGAAAAAACTCAAAGTAAACATTATTATCTTGAACAAATTTGCTGACACTAATTAAATTCTTGATAATCGAAGGAGGCAAGAGTCCAAGGCATCAAGGAGGCTTCTAGGGTTGCCTTAACTAGAAGCAAGGTTAGGGAAGAGCTACAACAAACCAAGAGAACCTAAGGACTCAATGTAATAGTGTAAAAAATAGTAAACTCTTTTTTCTAGTTGTTCTAGCTTAAGTAGTGTAGATTAGCCTTGTTTGGCTTGTTTTGTAGATACTAAACTAGAATAGAATTAGCTTAGCCTTGTGGCCAAAGTAGTATGGGCCCAAGGAGTGTCACAACCTTTGCTCCTTCAAAGCTTATAAAAGGTAGCAAAGTGCAACCCTTTTGTACACAACTCCGATATACAATTTGAGAGATTTTAAAAGAGGAGTGATATACCCTTCCTTTCTTTAAGAGAGCTTCTAGAATTGAGATTTCCTCTAGAGGCAATCCCCTCACTTGCTCCTAGTAGCCATCTACCAGGGATCAAAATCTTTAGGCTAGGAGGAGCATGCTCTCCCCTAGCATCTCTTCTCTTGGACTAGTTCTCCAAGAATCATCTCCCATCCACATTTCCACCCTCCAATGCATGCCCAATTACATGTCAGCTTTGACAAAAATGAGGCAACCTCTAAAACATTAAACCAAAAAAGAAGGCATATCCATCACTTTCCACTAGAATTTGATCAGGTAAATCATCCTTGAGTTGAGTCCACATCCACCAAAACCGGAGCAAAGTGGCCAAATACAAGAAGTGGCTTCATCAAGAGAGATAGACATACCAACACCCCCACTATGGAGAAAATGATTTTTGCATGCCAATATTCTTGTGGCAAGTCAATGATTCGTAGCATACTTGAGCATCTGAATTCTTTTGTCTACTTGAAATGAAATCTTTAACCCATATCTGCCCCAATTGAAGATTTCATACTCCAACTGCCATTACTTTTCTTAGATCCTCACCACTGGTAAAACTGAACTCATAATATCCACGACCCAGTGTATGAGTGTCCGATTGGCAATAGCACTGCAAATCTTCAACAATTTAGAACCTTAGATAGTATAATTCTACCGTAATGATGATTCTTGCAGCTATTCAAACCTTATTCGTACTCTTCCTGTGGAATTTTGATGGATATGGCATCTCCTTTCCTACAAGTTGTAGGAAGCTGGCTTGTGGGAATAACAAATGATGAATTCAACACTTGAACAAAGCTTCGGTGCTGCATATTAAAAGTCCTTGGGCGGTAAAGATGTATACAAGTATCTCCAATAATAAATGGGATTATCCTCCATCCGGAGTAGAAGAAGAGGCAAAGTAAACCTTGAATGTTCTTGGAGAAAAAGCAGCGACCAAGAAATAAAAAAAAGAAGAGATTAATATGGGGTATATTAACTGAACTAGTTGTTACTTATACAATTATATAGTGTTCTGTGATAATAATCCAAGTGTTTTTGCACTTGCTCTTATTCTTCACACAAGAACAAAGCATATGGAGATTAATGTCTTTTTTGTCAGAGAAGGGTTCCAGCTTTGATCATTGGGCAGATGCTCTGACAGAACCTCTCTCTCATACACATTTTCTATTTCTAAGAAGCAAAGTAAATGTGTTTTAAGTCCCTAACAAAGCATCATCCACCTTGAGTTTGAGGGGGGTATTAGAGTAGTATTGCATTGAACAGATACAGTTCTGAACTTCATCTGTTGGTACTTAGTTAACTACGCATTCTTTTAGATATTTGTTTGCTGTTAAGTTACAGACACCAGCTGTCAGTAACAGTATTGTAACTAACTATATACAGTATAAATTTCAGTTTGTACTCCTTGATTATTGAGATAATAAGAAATCATTTTGCATTATCTCTGAATCGTTTTCTGAAGTTCTCTAACAGTTTAAAATACTATAAACACTGATTCAAGTGTCCAGCAAGTTACAAGAACTACAAAATTTAGGTTAACCAAATCCATTAATGTCAATTGGTCATCATTTGTGGAGGAGTGGTGGGTGTTTATGGTGCTTCATAAGCCAATGCTAGCATTGTAAAGAAACTTATTTTTCTAAATAAAAATACCATGATGTTACCATCAAACCTACCAATTTCTTATGCTAAAGACCAGAACACATGGTTGACAAAAAAGTACTAAAAATTGTGGTCATGGTGATGCAATTTAGGTTTAATCTCGTGTCTAATCTATAATATATATATATATATATATATATATATATATATCAATGTTCAAAAATACATGACCCCTAAACCTAATTAGGCAGCAGTCACTTTGCCAATGCATGCACAAAGCAACTAAACACTATAGATAAATGTATATCTCTTAAAACGATAAATGATATAAAAATAACTACAAGCATTCCACTCTCTAGACCTTTCAGAGACATATGACCCATTGCTTTCCCAAAAAATAACTACATAAGACATGCTGCAATTTGAAATGCTCATACATAAGTCCTTAGAAAGAGAAACATACCAAATGTCTGACTTTCCCTCCTCTTGTAAGCATCAGGATATATCTTAAGAAGCAAGAAGTGAAGCATTTGACAGATAGTTGGAAAGTGATAGTATGGATGCCTACAAATAGGGCAATGAGATTCACGGATACCACTCATTGAATTGTGGACACACCAGAAACAGGAAATGTGGCCACAAGCTACAAAAAGTGAAGAAGAAAAAGGAAACAAAAAAATTAAAATTTATCACAGCTTATTAAGATCACTGTAAGTAGTTTAAAGAAATGATGCTGCCTTACATAGCACAATAGGCTTGTATAACAGATCCCTGCATTATAAAAGTAAAGTAAAATTTAACAATGACAATTAAAAAGTTAGTAGGGTAGGTCATAAACCATATTTAATTAGAAAAAATAACTAAAAACCAGCTTCATCCAATTTACACAAGACAGTATTTCAAAGTTCATAAATATGCAATCAGAGCTATAGAAGTAAAACCAAAGATATGTTTCAACGAACTTTTCTACAAGTACTTCTAAGAAAAAGTAAATAAAATGAGTTTTTCCATAAGCTAAAATTTAGGAATAAACCAAAGAATCAAGAATGAAGAAAAAATCCCAAACAAGGGATTCTGATATTATTGATGAAGAAGGAAGAATACAAAGAATTGCACACCAATGAAAAGAATCGCACCATTAAATCAGCTGGCTATATAGCAATTTGTTGCTAACAACCCCAACCAGCTTCCCAGTTGGAAAGCTTAATAAACTCAACAACGTAATTACAAATTTTATTGATCCTAAATCATAAAGTTAGTTTATACACAAATCAAAAATAAAAATTTAGATAAGTTATATGAAAAAACACAAATTGATTTATACATAAACTAATTTTAAGAAGTTAATTTCAATTTTTCTTCTTTTATTTTTCCCCAAAAAGTGGTCATGAAAAACTCCTCCAGACTAAATAACTCAGGCTAAAATATCCATATATAGACATAGTCAATTGTACTATCAATCTGCAAGACGCAAATTCAGGCCAAATCTTAATTTTGAAATTAAATTTGAAATGAGTGAAACAAAATTCAAGTAAAACTTAGTTCTTCTTCCTCTCTAATTACACTCGACATTATTAGCATCAACTAAACGCAAACTATGGAAAAATAAAAAGTAAAATAAAATAAATATCAACTTTAAACCAATAGCTTAACCCTTTTTAAAGAAGGGAAACAGACTTACAAGCAAACACAGCAATCAAAGGGTTCGAAAATTTCTTGTGGTTCGCTTTCTTGTGGTTCGCTTTCATCTTTGAATTGGCCGTTCTCCATTCTCGGCAACAGAGAGATCAAGGGACTAAACAAAAGGATTTGTAAATATTAATAGAGAAGAGAAAAAAATATCATAATTATCTAATTTTACAAAAATTTAAAACTTGTTTAAAGTGAATTATATAAAATAAAATATATAAAATTATTAAAAATGAATGAATAATTAAAAATTGAATAATAAGAAGTTATAAGTTATTATGATAATGAATTAAAATTATTGTAAACATCAAATAACCCCAAATTTAATTAGAATAAAGAAAGTATAAAGAAATAAATGAATTAATTTTTTTTATTTAATTAAATCTTAATTAGGTAAAAACAGTTGTTTAGATAAAAAAAAATCAAGTAATTATTGATTTGATAAAGAAAAATATCATCAAATTTTATTTTATTATTCAAAATTACATCTGAAAAAAAAAATCAAATGTTTAATATACATTTTAAATTTTGATAAACTAAATAAAATTAGTTAAATGCTAAAACAAATGACTCCTTACATATATACATATAAAAGGTAACTCACACTCATTTATTGATATATTAATAATTGTAATATCTCTATCTAAATTTATAATATCATTGTTTTTATTATTTGGTGATTCTCAATAATTATTTTTTTCTATATAAATAATTATAATGGTTATATATATATATATATATATATATATATATTATTTTATTCTTCACAAACAATTCACTTAATAATCAAAGTTTATTACTTTCAATTTTTATTAAATTATTTTTTTAAAAATTAATATAATTTTTTCTTGAAATGACAATATTTACTCACTTTAAAAGAAAAAAAAAAATACATTCAACTTATTATTAGATATTTCAATACATATTTCAAAATTCATATATTATAAGTTTTTCTAATAATAAATAATATATATGTAATGCCAACACACATCCTATATATTAAACAAGTGCAATAAATTCCTTTCTTCTAAAAAAATAAAATATTCAATAAATTTTTAACCAAATAATACAACAATACTCCAATTATATTTTTTAATAATTTTTATATCTTCTAATATATTGAACAATCCTAAAAAATAATAGAATTGGAATTTAGAAAATAAAACTCTACCGATCCTAGAAATATATATAATATATAAAAATGGTTAATACTAAATCTATTCTTAATCTAAATTTCTTCCCCTCTCTTTCCTTTCATTTTATCTATTACATAATTCAAAGAATAATAAAATAAAATTTTTAAACTTTTTCATATTCATTAAAAATTTAAAAAGTATTTTTATAATTTAACTTTTTTTTATTCATTGACATCTTCTTCTGGTAAATTTCGTCTTACATTCATGTCTCAAACACATTTCTAAAGCAATAATTTAAAATAGTATACTATTTATGATTAAGATTGTACATGCCATAATAAATTAAGTAAAGGTTAACATTACCTAACACAAACTATAAAAAAAAACCATTTTTCTTCCATATTATAGTCTCTCTCGATTGAACATTATAAAAAAAATACTTATACTCAAAAGTTACTATATCACATAACATTATATACATATTATTGACAAGACAATTCTTAAAAATAGCACATTTAATTACTTATTTAACCTCATATTAAATTAATAAATGCAAACAATTTGATATCTTGAGATTTTTTTTATTTTGACTCTATTCTTGTTTTGGCCTATTCTTCACCAACAAATGTCATAGCATCACCTATAAAAATGAATTCAAAGAAACAAAACTTTATGCATTAAACAAAAAACACAATACAAATTAATGTTTGTCACAATATTATGTAAAATGTGTTAACTAATATGATAATCTTTCAATCTAATTTAAATTAATCTATTATCTAAATAAAAAATAATCTTTTCATCGTATTGATTCCTTCATGAAATAAAAAGGAATTTAAAATTATTCAACAAGTATTAAAGAAACAAGCAATCCTTCTTCTACCTAAATGCTAAGGAATAATTAACATATTTTCTAAGGGCTTTATATACATTTATGATATATAAGATTTAGTCTTTTATACAATAAAATCATTTTATCAATACGTGTTAAGATTATAGGAAGTTTATCGTTTCTATCATTAATTGCGAAAACTTTATATCCCATGAAAAATGAGTATCTAATTGGAATCCTCTTTATATTTAATTACAATCCTCCAATAAATACATTTTTAAGATAATTTTTCTAACAAATCTTCTTAAAAGAAATATTATGTGAATTCACATTAATAAGTTTACATATTTCTAGAAAAAAATATTAAAATTCATGAAATCACATATTAAATTCTACATAATTCACAATATAATTAATTAAGGATAAAATTAAACTATCACTCTTAACCTTCATCTTTCTTTAATTTGTTTAATTTATTCTTAAAATTTATAAAATATTTGTGATGGAGAGTTATTAATTTTTTTTTCAATAAATAAGTGTTTGATTCACAAAATCTTTTTTCATCTATATAAATATTTATTCCTATGTTGATTATAATTTTATATAAAAAATTATTTTTAGATGTGCTTCCTATAAAAGTGATATCTCCATAATTTTTATTCTTGTGTATTCCTATGTTGATTATAATTTTATATAAAAAATTATTTTTAGATGTGCTTCCTATAAAAGTGATATCTCCATAATTTTTATTCTTGTGTAAGAAGGTGAATAAGTTATTTATTTATGAATATTGGGAAAGTTATTTTTTAATCTCCTTTATAGCTTCAATTTTTTACTTTTTTTTTTATTTAAATTAATTTAAAATTTTAAAATTATTTCTAATAATTAAAGAGAATAGAGTTTATTAAATGATAGAGAAATTTTTAGTTAGAATGATTTATATTAGTAGTCGAAAAATTATTTCAAAATTAAAAATTTGTGTATTTTTTTATTTAAGAAATAATATTGAAAAATTTACCTACAAATAATAAATAACAATTATATAAGAGAATTTGATTTCATTTAAAAAAAATCTTAAAATTAAGAATTTATGTATCTTGTTTTTATTTTTATTTAATATCGCATTTTAATTTATCTTGAATTTTTACATTTTCATTAATAAGTTTTATTGTTTCAGTAAATTTTAAAATAATTTTCTATTTTATTTTATATCTTTTCTAGATTGGTATGCTTAAAAAAAAATATACAATAACACTTCTATTAGATTAATAATGGAGATATGTGAAATTTTGTACTATAAATTTAAAAATGTATTAATTAATTGCTATATTAATAAATTATCAATATAAAAGTATTTTTATTTATAATCTACAAATATAAAATTAATAAAAAAGGAGTAAGATTCATACAATTTTGTATTTTCAAAAATTTTCAATTAGTTAATTAAAAAAATTAAAAAAAGGTGTTTGTTTGTATGTAGCACTTTCCAGACAAGTAATTAAATACTGCTCTTTGGTTTTCAGTTTCTTAGAGATTTCTTTGCAAAGTTCAGTTCAGATCTTTTTGACAAGTCCAACTCGTGTGGTTAAACAACAGAGGCAGAGCAAGAACGAGAGAGTTTCGGAAAAAATGAACACTGTCCTTTCAGCTTCAGGGTTTCCAAAGTTGTCTAAAACTTATCTTTCTTTTTGTCCTTTATTTTCCAATTTCGACATTCCCTCTTCTTCCAAATCCTCGCACATTGAAATTCCCCGCAAAAGGGTTTCTCAAAACACTGCACTGCGCTGCAACTGTAGCATCTGGCCCGGTGGCCCTGGCTCTGGTACATTATTGTTCTTTCTTCTTTCTCTCGCTTGCACTGCTAGTAATGTTGTTGATGTGTTTTTTAATGATGTGAAGAGGGTTTTTATTTTTTAATATCAAGTTCTGGGCTTCATGGGTTGTTGTTTGAAAAAAAAATTTCCATCCTTTCTTCTGTTTCTTGTATCTTCTATTGTTACAGGGTTATGTTCTTTTTCACAAATGCTGAAGGTTTTTTAGATTGAGGATTGCATTGATGGGGACTAAGGAATTACGAGAATGTCCATTATTTGGGGTGTTTATTTGTGTTTTTGCTTTTATGATTTTAGAAATTATTCCATAAAGCAGTTTTCAAAAACTAATTTGTAGGTAGGAAGAGAGGGGGGGTAAGAAGATGCAATAGTGTTAGGAAGAACGTTTGTATCAGAAACCTGAAAGTAGAAACCATGGTTTTTTTTTTTTTTTTTTTAAATCTGAAAAAACATTTTAAAAACATTTTTTAGGAAATGAGCTTTTCTGTTTTTAGAAAATAGAAAACAATTTTGAAGAATAGGAATCAGACAGACCCTTAGTGTATGCATTCGGTTTGCTTCACTTCTTTTCTAATGATAATGCTTCACATAATGTATTGGGTTAATTATAATCCATTGTCAAGGATTTACTTTTTCAAATTTGTAGTTTACGTTTACATATTGGTAAACAAGTAGTTTGCAGGTAATATATTAATCCACCAAAAGTTCTTTATTTGTTAGGCGTTTTCTTAAGTTTTCTTCTCTAGTAAATAAGTAACTGAACCATGCAGGTGACAGTGATAGCAGCAACAGAAGTATCCTGGATGCATTTTTTTTGGGAAAAGCTGTAGCTGAAGCTCTAAATGAGCGCATTGAATCCACAGTTGGTGAAATTTTGAGCACCGTTGGAAGATTGCAAGCTGAACAACAAAAGCAAGTGCAGGACTTTCAGGTATGGAGCATTTTAAACTGGCATTATCTTGTGCTGGATTTATATAATATTGTCTCGTGTTTACCTCATGGCTACATAAAATTATTGTTGCCTATTATTTTTGTATCTAAGTCTATTAAATGGAAAGCGATAATCTGCTTAAACATTTCATGTGGTAACATGATCCAGTGCTATATTTTGGATGCTCTGACTATTAATGTTAGATTTTAACTCAACTTTTATAATATATAGTTCAGCCCTTTTATTGACCTTAATTTGCCAGTACAGCAAAACATTTGTTATTATATTTCTAATTTGAAAATGATATTTATAGTTAGTGAGGACTGTTAATTGTCCATTGTTTTTTTCAAATTCCACTAAATTTAGACTACCATCACTTTTGTACTCCAAGGTGTGTTAGGCTGCCAGATTAAGTTACTGGGATAATTATGTAAGAAAGACTTATTGTTCAGCTAAAAAATTAGTTTCGTGCTGATCAAGAGTTCAGAAAACGAGGTGGAAATTGAAAGTGGCCACCAATTAAGATGCTGACAAAGATATTGTGATATAGGATAACTAGAATGTTGTATTCTTTCTAGACCAAGAATGTGCAGCGCCTTTACATTCTCTAAAGAAAGGCTGTCTGTCTCCTTTCTCCAATTGCAAAACAATGTTTAAGATTTAAACTCCAGTTAAACAGGGGTCTTTCTCTATTGGTTGTTTTAGATTGTTTGACAAGGGGGATGACTAGGCATAAATAATATAAAGGGATCTTTGGTTTTCTAGTGGAAATTATAAGGGAGTTTACTATTTTCAAAAACAAATTTCTGTTATGGAAAATTTGTCTCCTGAGCACATTTGGAAGTGTTTTTTCCCGGAGCACATTTTGGTTTTCTTAAAGTTTGTCTACTGAGCATCAGAGCAGAGAAGTTGAAGCAAAAGAAAGAACAGGATAAGAAAACAATCCCAGTTTTTTTATTTTTTTATTTGGTTTTTAAAACACTTTGTAAACAATTTTCAAAACTTAATAGATTTTCAAAACACTTTAGAAATTAGTTTTTAAAACAAACAAAAAATGAGAAGAGGATCAAACAAGTCACAATTCTCTTGAGAAGAGAGGTGTGGAGAAGAGATTCATTGATATTGTAAATCTGTGATCTCTGATATTTTATCACATTGAAACTGGTCAGAAGGCATTCTTTTTGTAATGAAAATTGGCTGTTTCCGACAATTCTGGATATGTATCTATCAGTAAATTTCAATGTTTGGCATCTAATTGTCTATTCTTGTAAAAGTCAACTGATTACTATGCAAGTTTTGAAACAACGACAAATGGAGGTTGGAATTATTAAAGAGAAATTATAGAGTTAAGGTGGCTTAACCATATCAGCTAAAAGAAAATTATAGATATGGACTGGAGTAGGTTTTTTTAATCAACCAATACTACAGTGATGTACACAAAATTTGATAAATTTTGATTACTTATCAAGAACGCATATTTCTTCGGTAGCTGCTGTATCCTGTCCGTAAATTTTGAATAAAAAACTGGATATGTATATATATATATATATATATATATATATATTAATATTAATCCATTTAAATGATTGTTTGGTCTTAAAATATGATAGGCCCATAATTAAGAGATATGAAAGGAGAAGGAAGAAGAGAGATGAATGAGTAGGTGAGTTGGGGTTAATAGGCAGCAAGAAGAGCGAGGATTGAATGAGAACAGGGAAGGAGATGTGACAGCTGATGATGAAGAGAGAGAGGAAGGATAAGGGAGGAGAAATGCCACCTCGCAGTTGAGGAATCATGAGGGAATCAAGCAAGTCATGCCATAGAGGAGAAGGGGGGAAACAGGGAGCTAGAGGGGATTGGAAGAGGTATCTGATATCCTTTCAGGGAGTTCTCTGGGGTACTGAGTATAGGAGCTGTCTTCTTTAGTTTACTTTGTTTTTATTTGATTATCCTGTAAGGGGCTAGTCTCCATCCATTAGATTGTTTTTGTAGGTAACCCTTGTACTGAGGGAACTTCCTCTGGGTTCCTAAAGCATCTCAATACCATTTCAGTTCAGTATTTTAATTATGCTTTTGGTACCTTTCAATATGTAACCTAAATTTAGGCGCATTCATAAATTGTATATTTTGAAGTTGATCAATGCCTTTGCATTCCACAGTTTAGCTTCTACCACTTTCACTGTAGATGTATATACCTGTCTGTTACCTGTTAGTAAATAATAATGCTCATGCAGGAAGATGTGTTGGAAAGAGCCAAAAAAGCAAAGGAAAAGGCAGCACGGGAAGCTATGGAGGCACAAGGACTCGTTTCAAAGTCTGTGGTAGAGACAAAAGTGTCAGTTTCCGGCAATTACACAACATCGAATTCTGCAATAGATCCAGTCACTTCTGTTGAATCTACTGATGCACCTGAAACAGATATCGAACCTGCCAATGAGGACAAGCCTAGTATTAGTTCAACAAGTGGTGAATGATCCATCCTTGTCTATTTGGCCTCAACTTTTGATTGATTTATACTGAATTTGATTATGTTTAGTTTCTCCAAACATGTTTGATAGATGCAACATAACTTTTTCATTACTCCGTCTTGTCTTCTGGATATATATATTTGTTTTCAAGAGATGAATAAATTCAAATTCTCAATTGGATTGTCCTTGTTTCTTCCTTTATTTTAACAAAAATTGATCTGACTATCTGCTTTTTGAGATATCATTGACACTTACCATGACTATTTTAATGACCAAGCTTCAAAAAGTTGAACATTAATGAAGTCTTCTATCTAAAATTTGTTGTGGACAAGTACTTAGTCCTTAACTATTGATAGAGCAATAGAGCTTATTGTTTCTTAGATACCAAGGCTTTTCGTGAAATTTACTCATTTATTAGCATTTTTAACATAATCTGCATGACAAAAGTCTCTTTAATATGGAAGGTTCAATATTTTACACTAGGCACCGAAGTTATATACCAAGTAAAATATCTAAAGCTTGGAAACGTGGACATAACCCCAAACGCACTATCAATTTTACGAGGAGTCAAGTGGAGATAATATCTTATTATACACCTAGAGTTATTCACTGGCCTCATCATGTTATCCTTGTTCATTACTCTAGACGATGAAAGCACAAGAGTTCTCATTAATGTTTTGCATGTTCCGTACACATTGAATAATTTTGGCAAGCCTGTGTATTTTTCTTGATGGGTGAAGATAGACTGCCTTTTTGTTTGCTATTTGAAGAGAATTTCCAATTCTTTCTATCATATTCATCATAAACCATTTTTCATTAGTTTAGTAATGTTTTTAAAGAGTAGTTCAATAATAGGTCCAAAGACTGTGTTATGATCAAATATATATTGAACAATGATACTTGAACTCCTATTTTCATGACATTCGTACAATATTCATAATTCATTGAACGCATCCTATTTGTATTCAATATACAAGTTTCTTTAAATAAATTTGTTAAATATAATTTACATGTACCAAGTATGATCTGCTGAGCTTAAATATGATGTGTTTAGTGAATTATGAGTATTCGTGTTTGAAAAAATGCGGGTATTTATGTATATTTTTTATATATTCTAAATTCTGAATAGAAGGGATTTCAGAAAATAGGGGGACATAAGAGTAAATATTGAATGAGATCTTCCGTGACTTTCATTCATGATAGGGACTATGACACTGTTGTAGCCCTCCAAATCTGGTGGCAAAGATCTGTGTTTACATAGTGTGATAGAATGGGAAAGCTGTAACAGAAAGATTATAAATTGCAGTTGAAATCAAACGAATGGATATGACATCATCCACTAGCTAACAAAATCTCTTCTGCAGCCAGCCAGTTCCTTCACGTGCTGAGGTCTTGACTTGACAGACCCATTCTAGTCTCCTGGCCCATGCTATTTTCTTTCTTTCTTTCTGTCATACTTTCTCTAGAGCTTTTGACACCATTTCCTCCAAGTAATGCAGCCCCATCTATAAAAATGATACCAAAATTCTGCTGAGGGAAGGAATTGGCTCCAACATTTGGGAGAGTAGCCAACAAAACAATGTTTGTGACTGTATGTTTGGATAAATTTTTAGGGTTTAGGGTGGATAAATTTTTTCACAAGAATTAAAAAATGAAATTCATTTTCTCCTCAGTTAATTTATATATAAACTTATTTGTAAAAGTTCTTTCGTATATTTTCTTAAAAAAATTTATTTAATTTTTTGTATAAACTAATTTTAACTTATAAAGAAATTATTATTTTTATATATTTTTTCCTAAATGGTTTTTTTTTCTAATATGCAATTTGTGACCTCTGTTTGTGTATTAGACTTAGGGTGATTCGTGTTGCTGAAAACTAGAGTAATATCTATCATGTAGGTAAAATAGTTTCCTCAACTAATGAATACTCAGTAGATAATTTACTATTGTTTTTTTTTTTTATAAAGAATTTTGATATGTCTTATGACAAACATAAAAAACTTTAAAACAAATTGAAATTTTAAGAATTTGAGAGTGAAAGAATTCAATGTGAATTAGTTTTAGAAAGGCAGATAATTAAGTGATAAATGGTGAAATTATTTAATAAAATTTTAAAAATGATTATAAATAAAAAAATTAAACCTTTTAATTTTTATTATTTTAAAACTATTATTTCTGTAAAATTTCTTTCTCTCTAAATCCTCTGTCTTTTCTCTAACATTTCTTTTTCATCCTTCATCATTTTCAAGATTCGAGAGTACTTAGTTAAAGCTTGCAAGAAATAGATTATTTCTAACTGATTAGAACTTTGATTTGAGTAAGTTTTTCTCACCTAAATCTCCTTCTACTCAAACTGCCACCGTGTTGCATGTCGGTCCTGTTAATGAAGAATATATTTTATTATCTTTTATAGACTAGCGGTTAAGAATCTCTTAATTATATATTTTGAAGAATCTATTATATTAATGTAAAAGATATGCTCTGTCACCTATTTAAGAAAGGAAGACTGAAGAATAAAAACAAGCTTTTCTAGAGAACCATGTCTTATTATAATATGCTTGTTTTTGTCTTAATATTCTAACATGGTATCAGAGCAAGGTTTGTGATTAAAGTTGTGTAAGACAATAAAATTTGTCTTATTCAACCCAGAAGTTTTGTTCCGCTGTGCAATTTGGTGCGTTTTCTTTTGGTGGTTCCTTTTGATGGTTTCATTTGGTGGTTTCCTTTGAGGTTTCTTTTGGTGGTTCCTTTTAATGGTTCTTTTTAGTGGTTTCCTTTGGTGGGTTCCTTTTAGTGGTTCCCTTTGGTGGGTTCCTTTTGGTGGGTTTCTTTTGGTGGTTCTCTTTGGTGGGTTTCTTTTGGTGGTTCTCTTTGGTGGGTTCCCTTTGATGGTTCCTTTTGGTAGTTCTCTTTTGATGGTTCCCTTTGGTGGGTTCCTTTTTGGTGGTTCTCTTTGGTAGGTTCCTTTTGGTGGTTCTCTTTTGATGGTTCCCTTTGGAGGGTTCCTTTTGGTGGTTCCTTTTGGGGGTTCCTTTTGGTAGTTCTCTTTTGGTGGTTCCCTTTGGGGATTCCTTTTGGTGGTTTCTTTTGGTGGTTCCCTTTGGGGGTTCCTTTTGGTAGTTCTCTTTTGGTGGTTCCCTTTGGGGGTTCCTTTTGGTAGTTCTCTTTTGATGGTTCTCTTTGGGGGTTTCTTTTGGTAGTTCTCTTTTGGTGGTTCCCTTTGGGAATTCCTTTTGGTGGTTTCTTTTGGTGGTTCCCTTTGAGGGTTCCTTTTGGTGGTTCCCTTTGGTGGTTCCCTTTGGTGGTTCCCTTTGGGGGTTCCTTTTAGTAGTTCTCTTTTGGTGGTTCTTCTCTTGGTGGTTCTTCTCTTGGTGGTTCTTCTCTTGGTGGTTCTCTTGGTGGTTCCCTTTGGTGGTTCCCTTTGGTGGTTCTCTTGGTGATTCTCTTGGTGATTCTCGTGATGATTCTTTTGGTGGTTCCCTTTGGGGGTTCCCTTTGGTAGTTCTCTTTTGGTGGTTCTCTTTGGGGGTTCCTTTTGGTAGTTCTCTTTTGGTGGTTCTTCTCTTGGTGGTTCTTCTCTTGGTGGTTCTTCTCTTGGTGATTCTTCTCTTGGTGGTTCTCTTGGTGGTTCTTCTCTTGGTGGTTCTCTTGGTGGTTCCTTTTGGTGGTTCCCTTTGGTGGTTCCCTTTGGTGATTCTCTTGGTGGTTCCCTTTGGTGGTTCCCTTTGATAGTTCTCTTGGTGATTCTCTTGGTGGTTCTCTTGGTGGTTCTAATGGCGCCAACGCCATTAGTTTCTTGTTGGCAAATTGTTGCTGGTTGACTTACCAGCATCAATTTGAGGGGGGATGTTAATGAAGAATATATTTTATTATCTTTTATAGACTAGCGGTTAAGAATCTCTTAATTATATATTTTGAAGAATCTATTATATTAATGTAAAAGATATGCTCTGTCACCTATTTAAGAAAGGAAGACTGAAGAATAAAAACAAGCTTTTCTAGAGAACCATGTCTTATTATAATATGCTTGTTTTTGTCTTAATATTCTAACAGGTCCAACCCCTTTACACGTGACTTGTTCTTCATCAATATTACTCTATGCTACTTTAAGTTCTTAGTGATGTGTTTAAATTTTGAAACAAGTGCTTAGATCATTAGTTAGAGCACTTGAAACTTTATTTTGTGTGGAGTGGAGTGTAAAGGTAGTTCTGAACCAAAATAGGTAAATGAAGCTAGTCTTAAATTAATCCTTACAATGTTAGAGAAATTAGAAATGAAATTTATTTTGGTAGTTGTTTTGGGATGTTTTCCCTTGGATCAGATTTTAAAATTTTGATTTGATGAATAAATGCACACTTTGTCCAGATTTGAGGATTGTTTTATGATTTATGAAATTGTCAAGTGTGATGTTGTGTTTAATTATATGATTTGTATTACACTATGTGCTTGTAAATTTGAAATAAAATGTGTATTGTTGCTGAGAGAAAATTTGAGTAAACTTCACTTCAAATAATCTATTCAGGAAAATCAGAATGAATTCCGTAATAAATTGTTTCTTTATTTCACAAACAAGTTTTTTTTTAATTTACGAATCTTTCTTTTTGTTTGTTCCCTCAATCAATCGCATCCACCCCAGCGTCTTCATCTTTCCATTTAAAGAAATGGTAGGTATTTGGGTTGTATTAAATAAAGGTATTCTTCATTAAAAAAAAAGTAACACATATGATAGAGAAATGAACGCTCATATATTTGAATTAGGACATCTCCAAAATGTTCTTTTGTGATTTTTTGCACTGTTTACTATGTAAATGAAAGTTTTCTTTTCACACAGACTTTCTCTTCCTCATTTCCTCCGTAAATAGGAATCCATTTTTACACAAACTCATGATGTATTTGAATTTGTCTCAAACCACCATAAAAAGATGATGCCATTATTAGACACCTTATTCCTAGGGTTTCGAACTCATGCTTCCACATACTATTTTCTATGAAAAACGATATTAGGCTTCTTCCTTTCACTACACTATTTTATATGAAAGAAGATTTGATTTAGGGTTTCAAAATAATTCGTAAGCCCACATTAGAATAAAGAAAAATTAAATAATTTGATTATACAAGGTTTTTTAAATA
This sequence comes from Macrotyloma uniflorum, assembly GCA_016859785.1. Lineage (NCBI taxonomy): Eukaryota > Viridiplantae > Streptophyta > Magnoliopsida > Fabales > Fabaceae > Macrotyloma > Macrotyloma uniflorum. The sequence goes on along the minus strand of BDMB01000078.1, from coordinate 404,243 downwards.
ACAACTTAAATGTTAAATTTTTTATAAGAAAAAAATTATTGTATATGACATAAAAATATTTAAAATTAAATTTTATAAAAAATATTTAAAATCAATTAATACTTGATTTATTTCTATTAATAAATATAAAAAATTATATTAATATATTTTATTTGATTAATTTTAAAATAATTATTTTAGAATATTTTTTTATTAACTTTTAATTTCTTAAAAAATATATTTTTTATTACTAAAAAAAGTGTAAAAGTAATTATTTTGTCCAATAAAAAAACATATAATAGAGTAAAATTAGTTAAGTAAGGAATAAAAATATATCTATTTTGCATTTATAATAAATTAATAGTTTATTAATATATTATTATTAATTTCTAAATATCATATAATGTGAAATATTCAAGTACATAGAATATTAATTTTATCTAAGTTTATTATTTGAAAATAAAACATCTCTACAAACATCATAATAAAATAGAAGTTATAGAATTATTCATCAACAAAAACTAATTTTCCTCTAGGCAAAACTTGAAGTTACTGTTTAGTTTTTACCTACATTGTTATGTGCTCTCGTTTCAAGACATGATAATCGCAGTATTAACAAAACCACAAATACAAATCAATCAAAATATATATAATTTATAAGTTCATCTTCACAACCATTTATCTAAACAAATTCAGGTATTCAAACAATTATATTCATATTCAATCACATACACTTACTCATTTACATATACCTAATATTCTAAAAGACTATTATGGAAAATTATATGAAATTCTTGACCTTTGAGACTAGCACATAATACACATATATAAACTCTTTTAATTCAATTTAGAAAATAAATAATTTTCCCAAAATAGTAATATCTTATGTTATACGCATTATATTTGTGTGAAATAAAAATCATTGGTTATTTAACAACTAGGACTAAAACTTTTATGAAGGATAATTTTCTAAATTCGTAACAAGAGTATTCTAAAAAGGAATCGCAATTTCATAAAAAGTTATTTTATTAACAGCTCAAACTTTAATTATAAAAAAAAATTGTATTTTGAGTTATACATATCCGTTATACGTAAAATAAAAATCATGAATTAAATAACATCTAGGGCTATAACTTTCATAAAGATCAGTTTTCGAAATTAGAAATAAAAACAAGTCAAAATAAGATCACAATCTTAGAGCGAAACTCAATTCATACTTTCACATCTAATAATCATATGATTCTCATCATTTTCACATAAAAACGCATCAGCATACATAATCATCCAATTAATCATGAATAATTTTGCTTAATTAACTTCCCTTACCTTTAGATCAAGTTTTCTCTAAATTGAGATAGATGAAAAATGATCTATCTTAATCTAAAGGATTCAAAACAAAATCCTATTCAGATAGAATTAATCTATTCTTCACGCTCTTTCCCTTAATGTTCTCGAATTTTCAAAGAGATAAAAATTGAACGATTGGAGAGAATTAAAGAAAAATTGAGAAAAGTTTAGAGAGAAATTAGAGAGAAGGATGGATAGGATTTTCTAGAAATAATGTGAAATGAAAGGATTATGGTTAAATTATATTATTTATAATCTTTCTCTTTCATAAACACACGAGAGCATAGAGTTTATCTAATACATGTTCCTTACACTTTATGGAAAGAAATTTTTAAAAAATAAATTTTACTTATTTGTTAATATTTATTAAGAAATAAAATTATAAAAAATAAAATTACTATATATATAATAAATAAAAATTAAAGTTTTAGAAAAAAAAAGTGTAAGTACTTCCAATTTTCCCTAACTCCACTTAATGTTAATAAATAAATAAAAATAAAAATTTGGGGGGCTGACCCTCCACTCCAGTCCCTTATTCGGCTCCTGGTTATGAAATCTGATTAAAGGGTTGAAAAGTGGTTTCTCAAAAATAGGTACGTGGGCACACATAAAGTCTTTATATACGTGACCTAGGATTTTGTGGTATCATTATCTTTTCCAATTGTCTTTTAAATATGGAGTAGTACCAGAAAACATTATTAAGTGTTTATATTAATACTACATTTTTGTACATCATAAGTATTCAAGGAGGGTAACATCCAGAGATATATATAAATATGGGATATAATTATATAAGTGAATATGACTCTATTTTGACGAAACTAGTTTACCTGAAATCTATGTAAGGAAGACTTTCGATACAAGGATCTATCTTGACTTAGGAGATTCCTCACCTACTCCTTATGGACCGGATGAATCAGGCTTTGATACCACTGTTAAGTATCCAAAAAGAGGGTTAACAATAAGAGATTTTTACCAATGAGATAAACTACAACTATATAAGTGAATATTACTCAATTTCTTATCCAAAATGTTAAAGTTAAGGGTTTGTGTATCTTTTTTCCTTATATATTATCCTACATTTCCATTTTTATCTAATGTGAAATTTCAATTCATCTTGAAATCCAACCGTGACTAGTTTACTTTTTAATCAATGAAGAAACATAAGAAAATTTTAACTTTATTTTTTCTTCAACATTTATAGAATTTAACAAAAATGAAAGAATATATAGGTGTTTGTTTATAATAAAAAAAACTTCATATAAAACTATTGAAAATAGTAAAATAAATGTAACTGTTTTAACTATTTATACTCATTTGAATTTCAAAATTTTAAAGTAGAATTAAGGTTAGGTTTAACCATGGTGTTGCAGAATTCCTAGCACGGGCTGTGGTAAATTCAGTCCTCTAATGCGAACAACACCTATCTTATCAAACTTCAGTGCTAGGTTGGGCCTGGTTCTTCCACACAAATATGCATCGAATTTCGAAATCACCTTTTCCTATCAAAACTTTTGAAGCTTCTTCTTCTTCTTCTTCTTCTTCTTCTTCTTCTTCTTCTTCTTCTTCTTCTTCTTCTTCTTCTTCTTCTTCTTCTTCTTCTTCTTCTTCTTCTTCTTCTTCTTCTTCTTCTTCTTCTTCTTCTCTTCTCTCACTACTCTAGTTATTCCTCTTGATCTTCTTTCTTAGCCTTGGTGCTTACTGGTTCATGGATATTGAACCATTGTGGGCTCTTGGGTTGTTTCTTCTCTTAAATTGCATGGCACAAACCATAACATCTTCAACACACTCTGCAGCCTTCTCAAATTCATACCCTTTCTTCCAATTTCTTACCTTTCTCTTCATTGTCCTTCTTCTCTTTAACTTTTCCCACCCATCTGCCATGGCTTCCTCAGAACCCGTTAAATCATCCGAATCAACTATGTCTACCACAAACTTTCACCCTTTTAAACCCAAGAACGATGGTAGTTCATCAAAGGGTGCTGGTAGAGAATTTGGAGCTAAAGGCCATGAAGTTCCAAGTGGTCCAAACCCTATTCAAAACCGGTAAGAGAGACGCATGACACTGCTACCAGCACAAACGATCCATATAGCTAGCTTGGTAGTTAAAGATTACAGGGATTTGTAGCTTCAGACTGATTGTAATTGTTGTCATCTTCGTAGCTACTGTTTTAGCAATGATATTGTTAGTCTTCTTTGTATCATAATCATAGTTAAAATAATTACTTTTTTTCTCTATAATCTTTCTAACTTTTTATTTATATCTATTTATCTTGATCTATTTATCTTGATCTGTATTATTATTTTTTTAATTTAATAATTAAGATAAATTGTTAAGTTAGATTATTATATTAAATAATAGTAAAAATGAAAAATATGTCTCTTATATTTAACTAGAGAAAGTAAAATCCATATATATATATATATATATAAATTAATTTCAATTAATTTTAATATATCGTTTTTTTTACTTTTTCTTCTAGAAATACTTACACATATTTCTTTATATATATATATATATATATATATATATATATATTTATATTTATATATATCCTACCTCTGTGTTAACTACTGCTGTGGCTGTGTAGGAATTAGCAGTGAAGGAACAAATGATGCATTGGTGCTTGTTTCTGAACAAAGTATCTTCTCGTTGAGTTTTATTGGTTATAATGCTTAATTACTACGTGATTCAGAGGATTTGAATGAGGAAATTTCAGCACATGTTTATTTTTAATTTTGATTAAACTAATTTTGATCGGTAAAATGATTCAAAATATTGAATGTGATTAAAATATGTATATGTTTAAATTAATATTTTTAACTATATACTATATTTTAAAACGTATGTTACCGTGTTTTAAATCAATTTTAAATACAGTGAAAAGAAAAGAAAAAAATCAATTTATCAGTGTCAGTTGAATCTAACAAAAGTTTTATTTTATTGTTAAGTGGTGAGCCATGGTTCAAATATTTGTTTAGAAGAGGTGTTCATATTATGATATCTTGAATAATACTACCTGTACAGAAAAGTAAGCGTGGTGAACAATTTTTTTTTTCAAGACACAAAATCCACTAAATAATAATTATATTATTTCCCCAGTTTTTATATAATTTATTTTTTCTTTCATTGTATCGATTATTTTTATATCAATATTAATCTCTTTAAAATTAATTATAAAAATAATTGTGGAATAATATGAATGTTTTAAGCCTATTTTGAGTGATTAATACAAAAGAAAATAATTAAAAAAATATACAAAAATGTAAAAAACGTAATAAGCAACGTGTTAAAAAACGAGTAAAATAGAAAATATATATTATTTAATAATTACTCAAAAATTATATAAACTAAATCTATAAATATAATAAAGGAACTGTAAGATCTGTGTAAGATCTGTGCCAAATCTTATTTTGAATGAAATTTATGCAAAATGGATAAAATGTATAAAATTAAAAATTTTCTTATTCTTTTTCATTTTCCATAATTTCATAATTTTTCTCAAATTCTTTCAATTTTTTTTTTAATTTTTCACTCAATTCTTATTTGATTAAAGATATAAAAATATTGAAAAAATTGTTATGAAGAGTATACCTATTTTGTTCGATTAAAATTTTGTTTTAAATAAATTTTAAGTTCTTTTAATTTTTAGAATATTTTGTTCAAAATTATAGAATTTAAATTTTTTATTCAATTTAAATAATTATTAGTTTAGATTCATAATAATATAAATAATTTTGTATTTAGGATAAAGGAAGTTAACTAAATTTTTCTTCCATACGATGTTTGATAAAATTGTTTTTATATGTGAAAATTTGATTTGTGTGAAATATTTGATTTTGTTTGACGTATATATTGTGTGATACATGGATAATATTGCATTGAATGTGAAATTGTGTTAAAATTCATGTATGAAGTGAAATTCAATTGGTAAAAATGCATTGTTTTAATATGCTCTTGTGCGTAGTGGATCACAGCTTGAGCGAAAAACTTTACTTTAACTTGAGGGATGGTACCTAAGTGTGGACCATTGCTTGAGCAAAAAGTTTTAGCTTGAGCAACAGTGCATGAGTGTGGACCACGACTTGAGTAAAAAAGTTTAGCTTGAGCGGAAAACCTTTTCAATTGAGCAAAAATTTTTTGCTTGAGTGAGAATTCACAATTACTCTTTACTTCAATTTGCTTGATTGACGAACATTTTCACTTAAGTGAGATTTTTCCTCTTGAGTGAGAAAACCAAATCAAGTTCACTTTTACTTGAGGGAGGTTATTTCGCTTGAGAAAAACATATTCTATTTGTGTTCTAAATTTAATTTGAAAGAGCATATAAATTTGAAATTTTGTAAGAAATGATATGAGACTTGTTATATAATAAAATGTTGAGTTTATATAATTGTGAGATTTAATGAAACATGATATGAAGTTTATTATATGATGAACTGTTGAGACTGTGTCTATGAAATGTTGTAAAACATAATGTGAGTTTGATTATATGAGAAATGGTGAAAATTATTTATGAGATATGACTAATTACATTGAAAACTATGGAGATTATATGGTTGTGTGCTAGGTTGTGTGTCAATGAGATTGAGATGAGTTATGTATCAGGTTATATCCAATGAGATTGAGATGAGTTGTGTGTTAGACTAAGTGCCAATGAGATTAAGATGACGATGTATCGAGTTGTGTGCTAGTGCAATGGATTATGACATTTGTTATGAGTGATAAATAATTATGTGATTGTTTGTGTATGAGTCAAATAGTTATCACATGATACTATTTGGTATACATTTGGTATGTATATAAAATTTTAGAGATATTAGAATGAGATATCTAGACTTCAATGATATCCTAATAACGTAGATAGAGGTACTATATGGTTAGAAGAGGGAGGTTTCAACTATACTTATCATTAAATAGGTTGAACCATCAGTTCTTTGATTTGTGTATAGGAATCATCCTGACGTGCATTAAAATGAGGATAGATTGGAGAATCCAAAAGTGAAAAAGACTCTTAGAGTTGATCTATGGTCCAATAGCCAAAAAACATGAGTAGATATTAGTTCTAAATGTCAAGAATTTCATATATTTTTCTAGAAGAGTCTGTTTAACATTCTTATATGAATGTGAATGATTGAGTATGATAATTACATGTAAGTATGAAATTTACTATGATTGTTTGAATAATTTAAACATAATTAAATGAATCATTATAATGATAAGAATATAATAAGTGAAATTTATTATATTAGATTTTTGTTTACAATAATTTACTATTACTATATTGTGATTATGAATTTATGGTTATGTAGAGGATTATGTCTTGATATGAAATAAATAACACTATATTAAAAAAGTTAAGTAATAGATTTTAATTATATTAAGAGGAAAATGTTATTTATATTATAAAATATTTAAAATTTATAATGTAATTAAAGATCTATTAATATTATAATAGAATATATTAAAAATAATATAAATACTGTATATATTATTTATTTTATGTTTATGATATCATTCTAGTTAATTGATGATTAATTGATAATATTTAGTGAATTCAAATATCTTTATAATTAATAATTTTTATGAATTAATTTATTGTAAAAAGTAATGAGAAGATGAAAAATGATAAAAAAATAAAATTAATGTAAATTTTGTTGGATGGAAGAAAAAAAAGTTTAAATATTTTGAATTTCTTTTTTTTTACTTTGGACGTATCAAAAAATTAATTAAAAAATTATAAAATATATTTGTATTTATTTTTTATTTTTAAATAAAATAGTTTTATCTTTAATTAGTTTTGGTCATATATTTTTGTTTTTACCAAGAAGTGTTTGCATGGTTTTCACCTCATTCTAAAAAAAAGGATGATAAGGAGCGGTGTCAGATTGGTGACCCAAAACAGTGAGAGGACTTGCCAGGACACATTTTGTTTGAGGCATGCAAAATTATTTCATCAGCCTTTCTCTTCTCAAACACGTTTCTCGATAAAGCTGATGCCAACAAGGACCGGATCTCATCACCCCCATGATTTGATAATTATTTCTATCATCATTTCAAATAAAACAATGATTGATTGAATAATTTTTGGTATAATATATTTTTTAAATCATTAAAATTTAAAATTAGTATTTTAAGATAAATTCATCATTTATTTTTACTTTTTTTTTATATGAATGACGTTATTTAATAGTATTAGTTTAGTAACAGGACAAATTAGAAAATGGAAATACTGTTGATGTGAATTGAAAAGGGAAAAGGAGAGATGAAGGTTATTTGGATATCTAGATTTATAATAAAATAAAAAATAACCAGAAGGAATCAATCTAAAAAAAGAAATGAAATGAAAAAAATGAGAATGTCAATTGATAGCTTGTGAAGTTGAATACATATCTATTTTATAGCCATAATTGATTATGGATTTTTTTTTAATAATAATAATAAATAATTAAATAGTAATAATAATAATAATAATAAATTATAATTTTAAAAAATATTAAAAATAATAAAAATATTAATATAAAAAATATTTTTTATTTTCTTTTCTTTTAATTTAAATAATTCTACCTTTTATCTATTTTCTCTTTAATTTTTTTTCTTTTTAACTTACTTAAATCAAAATAAAATATAATTAACTTTTTAAATGTTATTTTTTAACTACTACAAGTACAAAAATAAAATATAAAAAAATGAAACTATTTTTTTAATTTCAAACAAATTTTTTTTTATTATATATATATATATTTTATCTTTCACTATTTTATTTCTTTTTCTTGTTTCGCTATCTTTAAATTTATAACATTCATTTTATTCACAAAAAATAAATTAAAAAATAAAAAATAATTATAATTCTTATAAAATATGCGATTGATAATATATAATGATAAAATTATTTGAATAAGTTAAATTGAAATTCTTGAGTTCTTTGAAACTAGAATATTGAGATTCATTAATCGATTGAGCAAGTGATACTTACATTACTCATTTTGTATAAACTATTTTATCTTAAGTATATAATTTCTTCTTTTCTCTAATGTCATTTTTATTTACTTTAATTTTTTTTTTTTATTTCTTATCTCTCAATATTATATGTGTTAGAAGAAGAAAAAAAGTTAGAAGAGAGAAAAAAATGAATGTTGTAAATTTAAAGTTTTACCAAAGTTTATCATATAAAAATTTGAAAAAAAATAAGAAAAATGAAAGTATTAGAACCAAATAGTCTAATTATTAGGTCTACATATTAGATGCTAAATCCCTCTTAATTTTAATGTTAAAAAATAATATTCTATTTTAAAGACTTACCATTTAATTGAGTTGTTATTAAATTCAAATAGAACTATTTGAAATGAAATTATTTTTACGTTATACAAAAACAAACTAAAAAATTCATCAACCATCTAAAATTTGAAAAAAAATATGTTTCCTAATTACAGGTTTACAAGATTGTTCCCTAAGTATTAAACATGGTATCGCATCAATCGCTTCAACTAGTATTAAATCATCTAATATCTTATTTATTTCAAAGATGACTCAAAAATATTAAAGTCAATTTTTTTATTTAAAGAATGAAAACATTGAGCAGTTTAAATTATAAATTTTATAAAAAAATATTTAAGAATAAAAATGAAAGATGATATATTTTTATATAGTGATATATGTGAAAGTTATAATGGTTCTAGTATTACCTAAACCTATTTTAAGCCTAGAAAAATAATATTCTTATGTACATGCACTTTAACTAAGTTATTATAAAAGGTCACATAATATATTCTAGAGATTGAAAAATCAAGAGAGTTGAATATTGATATTCTTGTCAAATTTACAATTTCAAAATAGCCCATGAATCAATATACCTGAAAATTGACGGCGATGTTGCTTAAAGACTCCAATCTTATGTTAGTGACAAAAAATTTCACGAAATTTGATTCAAAGAAAAAACTTACGATAAGATTTGTTCTTGTCGAAAGGTTAACAAAGGGACCGACAACAATAATGGACCTTCAAGTTAATCCTCCTTTCTTAATCTCGGTTAGCTTGTCCTTCTTCCTTCTTGTCTACTGTGAGCCTCTCGTCTTAACACCGAAAGTCTTCCTTCTACCGAATGGGAGTGTACCTGTTGATTACACTTCGACGCTCAAGTTAGTAGATATTCAGACAGAATATTCTCTACAGTAAAAACTATTCAAGTCATTCTTACCTCATCATTTATTGCCTATTTATAGCCTCGTAAACTGGACCGAAGCAATAAACTTGAGTTAAGAGTTAAATCTGCTCTAATCACCTAATCATGTCTAGTTGGCATGATTAGGTCATTCTTAAGTTTGGCCGGGAGGCTCACGGAATAATCCGGGAGCTTCCAGGATCATTATGCTTAAATTATTCTTAATTAAAGTGATTTAAGGATAATCGAGAGGTTACCGAATATCTAATCCGTACAAGATTGAACTATTTTCCCATTTGACAAATTTACGTGTAATGACAATCAATGGCATCATCATAGTTTAGACCATTTTTATTACTACGATGTAAAGAGAAAAAATTTATACATATATTTGTGATTTACTTTTTTTTTTTTTTTATGTATTTGCTTTTTCTTTTATTATTATTTATTTTTTCTATAATATATTTTCATTTCATACATATTTTCATTATTAATGAAACTTTATTTCAATTTCTCTTCTACAAATTTTAATTTCTCTGTTTAAAACTTTCATAAAAAAAGAATTGAATATTTAAATTAATTGTAATTTTTACCTGATTAATTTCACGTTAACATTATTTTTATAATGATTTTTAATTAATAATAAAAAGAATAATAAATTATCCAATTTATTTCTATTAATAAATTTAAATTATGCCTAATAATTTATAAAAAAAGAAGAAGAAGATTTTACTTTAATATTTAAAATCAATATTTTTAATTTAATGTTTTAAAATAAACCTTTACTATTTTTAATATTTTATTAATTTTATTTTAATATAATTTTAAAATAATTATTACTCATAAATTCTTTTAATATAATTTTAAAATAATTATTACTCATAAATTCTTTTAATATAATTTTTAATATTAATTATTATCATGGATAATTCTTAATTAAAATCAATTTTCATAACAACATTAAATACTAATTTTTATTAAAAAGTTATTAATAATAAACTTTAAATATTAATTATTCATTAAATATAATTATTAATCTTTAAATTTTTATAAATAATAAAAAAAAAATCTATATTTTGTTCATATTTTTTTTTAAAAGTATAATTATCTATAATTTCTCTAATAGAAGTGAGTTTTAATATTGTTTTATGAAGTGAAGTTTCTACAAATCCATCAATTTTAACGAGGTTTGTATAAGTTCATCAATTTTATTAAGATAAATTTTATATTATAATAGAAGTAAATTTTAAATCTAATTCAACATTATAAAATCAGTTTATAAAATTTGTACTGTTTTATATATATTAATTTAATTATATTTAAATAAAATAAGATATTCAACCTTCTTTCAAATCATTAACTAAATAAAACTATTTCTTTCTCCACGATCAAAGAAAAAGTTAAACAAGAATAAAATATTGATCGATTTATAATTAGATAGAAAAATACCTAAAACGTGATTGATTGATGATTATGTAAACCCTCACTTTCAATTCTAAAAAATTTCATAAATTTGAAAAGAAAAAATTAAAAATAATTAAAATAATAAATAAATAAAATAAATACGGATTGATAAGTTTTAATAGCAATAATTATGAATGAATATAATTATTTAATTTTTCTTATCAACACAGTCAATGAACGCTAGGTACTGATCAATTTTTACTGACAATTACTTATTAGCCTAAATTATTATTTTTAATTAATACTACTTAATTAACATAATGAACATATTAAATGTGTGGACTTCTTATTCAAAGTTTATTAATCACTTTTATTTTTCATTCAATTTCATATATTCATTTCAATTACCATATTTTTAACAATTTAAAAATAATTAACATAGATAATTTAAAATGTAATTATTTTAACTTTAGAAGCAACAAGAAAACCAATTTCTCAATGTCAAAATAAGAAAAGAAAATAATAACAAGAGGCTAGTGAGAAATTGGGTGGGGTTACATTCAATGATATATAAGAGTAATACAATAGTTTAATAAATAATGTTAAAATTTATTATTGGTGTAATTATTCCACAGTGAAAATAATAAATTTTCACATTAAATTATATTATCAAAGGCTAATCTAACGTCAAAATTAATTAAATTAAAATGAGAAGAGGCACTTTATATTTAGGGTTTTGGGTGACAATATATTTCCAAAGACATTGCATCATCATATTCCATGAAAATGAAGCTCATCATGATGTGGCTTCTCATCACATTCTTGTTCATCTTCATTGTGGTTCTTCTTTTACGTGTTGCTTTCAAGCTCATTTATCTTCACATTTGTGCTCTTCGATTCTCTTACTTGGTTGATAATATTGAGCATCATCAACCACCAACCACCATTGACTCCACCAACTCTGTCATTGACTCCACGAACTCTGTCGTTGACACAAGTAGCACCATCGTCGATTCAGTCACCACAACAGTGTCACCACCAACGTTTGACCCAGGAATGAAGGGTATTGGAGAAAGGGTTTCGTTGTGGGAAGAAGAGTCGGAGAATCCTTATGAGGACTTTCGAAAATCGATCCAAGAGTTGATTGAGGTGTATCCCGAGTTAGCGAAATCTAAGAACATGAATCAGCTTTTTAAGGAATATCTTGAGTACAACTCAGAGAACCTACACCCCTACATCCTCCAAGCTTTTATTGATTTTTCTGCTGATCTTACTTTACAAGGGAGGGTTTGAAGTCTTTGTAAATAAATGCTCTTATGGTGGGTTTTCTATAATTACCTATTTTTAAACACCTACTTGTAATCTTGAATTTTGTGGATTTATTTTGTTGTTTCGTTCTACCCCACATTTTCATTATTTTGTTGTTTTTCATTATAACAGAAGAGGAAGACTTTCCTAAACACTTTACTAAACCTTTGTTTGGATTTAAGAAAGAATTTGAGAAAAAAAAAAAAACAGATATTTGAATTAAGAAAAAGAATAAAAATAATTAAAAAATAAAATAAAATAAAATAAAATAATTTATTATTAATATTTTTTATTATTTATTATTATTATAATAAAAATATATATTATTTTAATAATATTTGTTAAAGTAATATTATATTTATTTAATATGTAATGAATTTAAAAATAATTATTTTGCTTTTTTAAATTATAAATAAATTTAAAATATATTATTTTTATATAAAGATATCTGAAATTATAAAACTCACTTAATCACATAATTTTAACAAGTAAAGAATTATAATTAATTTGTAACACTACTTAATATATTTGTTTTATAATACTTATATTATTAAAAAAATAATTTAAAAATTATAAATTTATTTTATTAGAATAATAGTCCTTTAAAATATTTATTTATAACAATATTTATTTATATATCAAGACACAACCATAATAATACAATAAAATCATAATACAGATTTAATAAAGATAAATTAATATAAATAATATCAAAATTAAATATAAAACTGTTAAAACACTTCAAATATATCTAATAATTCAAATTTATCTGAATAATCATATAAAATATTTAATATCATAAATTAATACATGTCATACTAATAAATTATTTTAAATATATATATATATATATATTAAAAGTTGAATACTTTTTACATTTAATTTTAATAAAATAATTATTTACTACATTCAATAATTTAATAAGAATAACATTATATTTTTTATCATAACGAATTTTTTCCTAATTCAGAAAAAAAATAAAATTAAACTTAGTTTTGAAAGGTATTTTTAGATAATTGTTTTAATTAGATTTTTTTTTTTTAATGTGAAAAGGAGAGTGCTGTTTTTGAGGGTATACTAGTTATCTTTGGTTTTGTATAACTAGATTTTTCCTACTCTTACGTTGCTAATCGCAGCTCTTTTCTGGCAAGTACCTTACTAATGTGACCTCTTTCCCACTCCTATATTGCTATCGATAGATTAAAAGTGAAAATTTCCCGTAATCTAATTATTTATAAAGAAAGTTTTTGAACTTTAAAATCAATTAAAATATGCATTAAGGAAGCAAAGAAATGTTAATGCATTTAGCAAGGAGTAGTTTTCGTTCACGAATTATGGTCACCTTCTCTGATATTGTTAAAATCTACTTCTGGTGTGTAATCAGCATATAAGTTTGCTTAGGGTTTTTCTTTCTCTAATTTTTGTTTTTGCCTTTTCAAATTTTGGGTGTTTTTTTTCACCATTGATTTTGCTACTTTTTTAAGTTCTAGGACTCAACATTAAGGGTGTAATTAAAAGGATAAATTTGAACAAGTCTCTTATTTGCATCTTGTCTTATTTTGAACTAAAATCTTAGAGTTGAGTAATTTGTAGCTACATTGTGTTAGGATATTATATAGAATATTATATATTGATTAGTATTTATTAGTTGAGGGTAATTTAGTCTTTATACTATTGATATATTGTCCTATTTATATTCTTGTTATGACTTGTA
>BDMB01000078.1:369959-390324 GCA_016859785.1 Macrotyloma uniflorum | reverse complement strand
AGCATATTGAAATTGATTGTCATTTCACCCGTCATCATCTTCAACATGGAACCATTACATTGCCTTTCATATCTTCGACTATGCAGATTGCTGATTTGTTTACAAAATCTCACTCTATCAAACGTTTTCATTTTTTGATTGACAAACTCTCGATGCTTCATGCTAATGCATCGTGAGTTTGAGGGGGGATGTTAGGATATTATATAGAATATTATATATTGATTAGTATTTATTAGTTGAGGGTAATTTAGTCTTTATACTATTGATATATTGTCCTATTTATATTCTTGTTATGACTTGTATTTTTTAGGGTTTTTCCATATGTTATTATCAGATATTCTATTTCTCCTTCCCTTGTTTCTTCTCTTTATGTTCTTATGTTATCATGGTATCTAGAGCAAGGTTCGTCCTTAGAGTGTGTAAGCCAATCAAATTTTTTTTTACTATTTGTCATTCAACCCAGAAGTTTTGTTCCACTGTGCAATTTGGTGCGTTCCCTTTGGTGGTTCCTGTTGGTGGTTCCCGTTGGTGGTTCCTGTTGGTGGTTCCCGTTGGTGGTTCCCGTTGGTGATTCCCTTTGGTGGTTCTTTTGGTGGTTCCCTTTGGTGGTTCTTTTGGTGGTTCCCTTTGGTGATTTTCTTAGTGGTTCTCTTGGTGGTTCTTTTGGTGGTTCTCTTGGTGGTTCTCTTGGTGGTTCTCTTGGTGGTTCTCAAAGCCATTAGTTTCTTTGTTGGCAAATTGTTGTTGGTTGACTTACCAACATCAATTAATTTAAAAAAAAAATCAACAATTTCTTGCTAGTCAGTCACATCTCATGTCTGTCTCATCTTTAAAAGGTTTGTCTTCTTCGAACGCTTCAGGTATGTCCCCTCCCTTATGGATCCTTGATTCCGGTGCCTCACATCATATGTCATATGATCCTAAGTCTTTTGTATCTTTAAATTCTACCCAAACTATATCTGTTATGACTGCTGATGGCTCCTCAATGCCATTAGCAGGTATTGGATCTGTCTCTACATCTAATTTGTCTCTCTCCAATGTTTACTATATTCCTAATCTCACTTTAAATCTTGTCTCTGTTAGTCAATTATGTGAATCTGGTTACTCAGTTTTGTTTTCCTCTACTAATTGTTCTGTACAGGATCCTCAATCAGGGAGAGTGATTGGGACAGGCCGTAAACAAGGGGGACTTTATATGTTGGATGAGTTGAAAGTTCCAACAATTGCAGCTTCTAGTGTTGATTTATCATCTTTTAATCTGAATTTAAAATCATCTAAGTTTTATTTATGGCATTCTCGTCTTGGACATGTTTCTTCTTCTAGGTTAAACTACTTAGTCTCCACTGGAGTTTTGGGCAAGTTGCAAACTAGTGATATTTCTGATTGTTGTGGTTGTAAACTTGCTAAATTTAGTGCCTTACCTTTCACCAAAAGTGTCTCTACCTCTCATGCACCTTTCGACTTGATTCATTCTGATGTATGGGGTCCATCACCGGTTCCTACCAAAGGTGGATCTCGTTATTATGTTTCATTTATTGATGATTATACTCGTTATTGTTGGGTTTTTCTTATGAAACATCGTTCTGAATTTTTTAATATATATATTATGTTTCGTGCTTTACTTAAAACACAACATAATGCTGTTATTAAGTGTTTTCGTTGTGATTTGGGTGGTGAGTACACTTCTAATAAATTTTGTGAGTTACTTGCCTCTGATGGTACTCTTCATCAAACTTCTTGTACTGATACTCCTCAACAGAACGGAGTTGCTGAAAGAAAACATCGTCACATTCTTGA
Source organism: Macrotyloma uniflorum (assembly GCA_016859785.1). NCBI lineage: Eukaryota > Viridiplantae > Streptophyta > Magnoliopsida > Fabales > Fabaceae > Macrotyloma > Macrotyloma uniflorum. The sequence goes on along the minus strand of BDMB01000078.1, from coordinate 388,527 downwards.
AACTACTCGTTCTCTTTTATTGTCTGCTTCACTTCCTAGTGAATTTTGGGGAGAAGCTGTTCTTACTTCTGTTTATATTATTAATCGAATTCCATCCTCTGTTATCTCAGGTATGTCTCCATTTCAAAAGTTGTATGGTTGTGTCCCTGATTACTCTTTCTTAAAAGTTTTTGGTTCTACCTGCTTTGTTCTTCTTCCACAAGTAGAACGTAGTAAATTATCTCCCCGTTCTAAAATATGTGTTTTTCTTGGTTATGGGGATGGTCAAAAGGGTTATCGTTGTTATGATCCTATCAATAACAAACTTTATGTTTCTCGTCATGTTGTTTTCCTTGAGCACATTCCTTTTTATACCATGTTAGAGTCTTCTCACAAAACTACAAAATCTGATCTCATCTGTATTGATCCTGCTTTGTTTCTGAAGACTACTTCTCATGGTCGTATTATTCTCAGCTTATATGTTGATGATATGATAATTACTGGGGATGATATGGATGAAATTGGAAGACTAAAATTAGAGTTGACAAAACAATTTGAAATGAAGGATTTGGGACTCCTTCGTTATTTCTTGGGCATTGAAGTTGCATATTCTCCTAGAGGCTATCTTCTTTGTCAATCTAAGTATATTGACACTATTCTAGAGCAAACTCTTCTTTCTGATAATCGCACATCTGACACCCCTATTGAACTTAATGTGAAATATACTCCTTCGGATGGTGTTCCTCTACCTGATCCCACTATGTATCGTACAATTGTTGGAAATCTAGTATATCTAACGATTACTCGTCCTGATATTGCTTATGCTGTGCATGTTATGAGTCAATTTGTTGTTTCTCCTACTACAGTACATTGGGCAGCTGTTCTCCGTATTCTTCGATATCTTCGTGGTACTCAATTTCAGAGTCTTCTATTTCCCTCATCATCTTCCTTGGAATTGCGTGCTTATTCTGATGCTGATTGGGCTGGTGACCCTACTGATCGTAAGTCTACTACAGGTTTTTGCATTTTTCTAGGAGACTCTCTTATTTCTTGGAAGAGTAAGAAACAAGATATTGTTTCTCGTTCTTCTACTGAAGCTGAATATCGTGCCATGGCTCTAACCACTGCTGAAATTGTTTGGTTACGTTGGCTTCTTTCTGACATGGGTGTTTCTCTTTCTGAACCAACTCCTATGTATTGTGACAACAAGAGTGCTATTCAAATCTCTCATAATTCGGTCTTTCATGAACGCACGAAGCATATTGAAATTGATTGTCATTTCACCCGTCATCATCTTCAACATGGAACCATTACATTGCCTTTCATATCTTCGACTATGCAGATTGCTGATTTGTTTACAAAATCTCACTCTATCAAACGTTTTCATTTTTTGATTGACAAACTCTCGATGCTTCATGCTAATGCATCGTGAGTTTGAGGGGGGATGTTAGGATATTATATAGAATATTATATATTGATTAGTATTTATTAGTTGAGGGTAATTTAGTCTTTATACTATTGATATATTGTCCTATTTATATTCTTGTTATGACTTGTATTTTTTAGGGTTTTTCCATATGTTATTATCAGATATTCTATTTCTCCTTCCCTTGTTTCTTCTCTTTATGTTCTTATGTTATCACATTGATCATCATTTCATGATTATAGTTCTTTTTCTAATGTCTTTTATCTTTATTTTGACACTACCCAATTTAATGTATTTTTGTTCTCAATCTTTCTTTAATCTAAGTCTAAATGTAGATAAAAGTTTTCTGAAATTATATTTATGACAATTATATAACCGACATAAAAATTCAAAATCACTATTTAGTAAGATATTCGAACATATACTAATTACACGATCAAAATTAACATTTCACGACCATTATTTCGAAAGTGACATACACATTATCATAATAAAATAAACACATTTATTAAATATAAAGTTAAAAACATCGAAAATTAAAAACTTAGACACATTTAAACAGAGATAAATTTTGGTGTTACAACTAACCTAACCCATTAAGAATCAAAGGACACAAACTCGAGAAGTTCTGGATTTTGCTCAAAATGCTCCATTTCAGGCGTAGTCAAGTTTATCCATGCATCTATGCCATCCCCAACCTTTGTAGCCATCAAAATCACCATGTTTTTTACAGGCACTGGAATAGGACGCACGTAACTTGGGTTTCCCCATCCAAAATCTGTTTCATAGAACCCAAATCTTACCCAACTGCTAAAGCCATAAAATGGAACACCTTTTTTTGAGGCTACTATTCTTCTTGCTTCCTTTATAGTTTCTATTACCTTATAAAACTCAACACCCTCACTTCCATTTATTTTTCTCACTGTTTCCCTCACTCTCTGAGCCAAATCACGCAACCCCACTTCTCCTTCCACCTCCACCAACGGAGACACTGCTTGTTGGTACAGATTTCCCATTGAATGCTTCGACAAAGATGAGCCCATTTTGCTGCGGATGTTCACTGCATGGGATATAATTGACGCTGGAAGCTTTCGTTCCTCTGAACTTGCTTTCGCCGCTTCCAATGATGATTTCCATATGAGTGCAGTCACAGCTTCAACACGAGTGGGGGTGAAATCGGAGCTCCCCAGTTTCTGCTTCAGTCTAGATATGTTCGTCCCGTTAAATACGAACCTCCTTGTCACAATGTTTTTCTGGCCCACCATGCCACTCGTCATTTCCATTTCTGTCTTCCTCGGCGGGAATATCAGCGCCGCTTCTTCCATATTAGGTGATACCACTATGTTGTCTTCCCCTCTGCAAAAATTAAAATTAATAACACAACATTTTGTGTATAATTTTTTAATTCCTCACCATTTTTAAATGAACAATAATAATAATACATCCATTGCTCTTAAATATCTTATTAATTTTTTTTATTTCTTTTTCTTATACATCATAATAATTATAAAAATTATATTTGGTTTCGATCACATTTATATATATATATATATATATATATATTATTATGATTATTAAAGAAGTTTACGTTATCATTTTTATTTTGAATTTATAATGTTTATTAAAATAAAATAATTTGGTTCGTCATATAATGTTTATTTTGAATTTATAATGTTTATTAAAATTTCATCTATCCTAAATTTTTTTTTTCAAATATAATCAATAAATTAATAGTATTACGAAAATAGAGAAAAAATTACATTTAAATTTTATATAAACTACACCAATAAAAAAAAATTATAAAAATTATTTTAATAAATAAAATATTTTACTATAGACTTAAAAAATATTTTATTTTAACAAAATAATAAATAATCACGTCTCATTATTATTTGTTTTTATCATATCATACCTTTTTATTGTTATTAAACCATTGGGAAAAAACTTTTATTTTTTATAACGAATAAACTTATATGAAAAATTTTATAAAAAGTATTTTAATATATTATCTATTTTATAAGAATTAAAAATATATTTTATCTTTAAAAATATGGATTTTAAATTATGTGATCTTTAATATAGGAATTGATAATGTTATTTGATATAGTTTAACCTAAATAAATTTAATTATATTTTTTTATAATTAGATTAATTTAATTTAGTTTAATTTCTTATGAATTAAGTAACTAATTTTTAATATTAAATCCAAGAGTTGACTTAATTTAATTCAAACTAAAGTAGGTGATGACTTTTTAATATTAATTCAACTCAATAAAATTAGTAAATAACAATGATGTAACTATTACTAATTTATTTAATATTTTATTAATGAAATATTTAATTTTAAAATATATATTTTAAAGAATATATATATATATAAATATATATATAAATTCAATAACTTGAAAAAAATGAATTGGGATGTTAAATCAATTGCCTAAATCTTTATCTTTGATTTATCTACTTTATTTTATTTTAGTTATATGATTGATTGATTTGGAATCTCTAACATATATATACCTTGATGTTGCAGCCCAAGCGCTGAGGAAGGATGCGGCTGAAGAACCATCAGCGATTTTGTGAGAGAAGCAGACGCCAACTGCAACACCCCCACACTTGAATTCGTTCAACCGAACTGCCATGTTCCCTACCAGACTTTCCTTTCCAGGGTTGTACGGATCGAATGGGAAAAGTTCATTGATCTGGTGAAGCTCAGGGTTTTTCAGAATGTCTGAGAGCTCTATGGGGACTCTAGACTCGGTGAAAATAACTCCCTCGTCGTTGCACTCAACTATTGAATTGCCTCTCAGGCTTCCACAAAAGTGAGGGTAGAGAGTGAGGACTTGTGACAAAGAACCCTTCAACTTGTCAGATATTGTTCTGAAGTCTGTGGCATCGGAAGCAGAGTAGAAGAAGAGAATAGGGATGTACAATGGAGGAGCCAATTGATCGAGAAGGGAAAGTTTGAAGTGTCGAAGATTAATGGGTGTTGCAGATGATGGCTTTATTGTGTCCTTAGATACAATCTCAGCTTTCACTTCCATTTCTCATAAACACAAGCTTTTGCTATGCATAATCAAACATGGTATTAAGTCTTCCCTTTCTATATAGAGAAAATTTTTGGAATAGTTGTATGATGGTGGGTCCGTACTTTATTAAAAAAATTATATCTAATAAAATACTCAACCATTAAATAACATGACGTAAATTCTTTATGTACAAAAACTTATATTATACAAACAATTTCACCGATTAACCCGTTAAGTTGGTATTAATTATTGACTTTACATAAAAAATTCTACATCAATTATATGATCCGTCGGTTTACGTTTTATATAAAAACTATATTCAATAAAATACAAAAACTTGCAACCTAAGTATCAAAACATAATAATATAATAACAAATTTAAAGTCAGCTGATGAAGATACTGTACCCATTTCACAATTTTTCTGACCGAGAAACCGAGAGTCCCGGATTCGCACTGGTATGCATTAAATGTGAGACTTTTATTTGAAAACTTTAATCCTATAACATGCTTAATATATAAATAAATAAAATGATCAAAGAAGCGTAAATATTTGTAGAAGAGTGATATTCAGAAAATTCACATCACTCACCTCGATTTGTAGAACACGACTTATATCCAACATAACATTAGGAAATTTTTATCAATGGAGATAAATAATAATTATATAAAGAAATAAAATTTTATTTTTTACTTAAAAACTTTAAGATTAAGGGTTTCACTACTAAAAAAAACTCTTTTACGTCGGTTAAATTGAATATTTAATGTCGAAAAACAAGGCGACGTTGAATCAGGCGACGTTAAATTTAACGTCGGTTATACGTCGGTTATTTTAATAACCGACGTTATATAGTAAACTTTTAACGTCGGTTAACCGACGTTAAAATTTTATTATTTTATTATATTAGCGTTCTTAGCATAGGGTTTCAGCTTCATAAGGTTCTTGAGACGATTCTTCTTTAGAGTAGCACGCTTAACCTTCACAGGTCCAGTTTCTCAAATGTAGACTTGGTCCAAACAATAAACCTCCCAAGGGACAGTGGGGGTTTCATCGCCCTCTAGTGTTTGAACGGAGACGAGAGGCCTTGCTGCTGCGGCTGCACTTGGGAACCCATTCTCAAAAAGTTAGCTACTAAGAAGGCAGAAGCAAACACAAACGAAATGAACAACAAAATGCTCCAGTTTTACTTTGAAAAATCATGGCTCATACAAAAAGAAAAACAGAGGCAAAAATGAGAAAATGAACAACAAAAATGAAAACAGAGGCAAAAAAGAATAAATGAACAACGAAAATAAAAGTTACCTCTGATTAGAGAGACAGAGCGAAATAGAGGGAGAGAGAGAGCAAAAGAGGGAAAAATGGCAGCAGAAGTCGCGATAGAGGAAGATAGGGGAAGCGCGCAACAAAATAGAAGAAATCGGGTTGAGGGATTTGAAATAATAACCATCAACGTCGGTTACTAAATAAACCGACGTTAAATTAATTATTTAATGACTATCACGTCGGTTAAATAAATAACCGACGTTGTTATGTAATTATATTTACAACTTTGCCACCGCGTGTAAAACAACGTTGGTTATATTTATAATCGACGTTGTTTGATGACGTTGAATCCCATTATTGTAGTAGTGTTTGTGTGTTTCATTCATTTATATGCTATTTAACCTTCCTATTTATACCCAATAATATATTATTCGATCTTCTTATTTTTATTTAATGTGAAATTTTAATTCCAATAAAATAAATCCTAAAGTAATAAATCTATATAGCTAATCCTTCAAGTATTGAGTATCCATCAATTTAGTGTTAAAATTTATGTATTTTGATAAACTTTGAAGGACTAAAAAGGATCTTTTAATATAGTTGGGGATTACTTACTTAATTTGTTTTTACGTTAGAGGCAATTTAGGAGAAAGGGCAATGCATCAAGGATGAAAGTGAAGAGTTATTTTTTATTAAACCACGTATGGTAATTTTGGTTGTTTGATTCTCAGTTTTAGATGTGCTTTTCTTCTCTCAACTTTTCTGTTTTCCATTTTTTAGATTGATTTAGGTAAATCAAGCCAACAAACATAAGTAATAGCACAAAGCTATTGGATTTTATACGGTAAGTGGAAGAAGAAGCGAAGGAAGAGAAAAACAGAAAGCACTGTATTATAAAGTATTGTGTAGTCTTTATGTTACAATTGCAGAAAAAAAAAACCAATGAATATGTATATAACAATATGTCTAACAGAAACTAAACAAAATCAGTTTTAATAAACTAACTATAATCAAGACTTTATCACCTCCTCTCAAGCTGAGCATAAGGATTAAAAAGATTCAGCTTGAAAATGGCAGTTTAAAAAGGAATTGAATATAAAGTCTTGATAAAAAATCTGTCAATTGATGAGCAGATGGAACATGTACAAGATGTATGAGTTTGTTAAGAACTTTTTGTCTAATAAGATGACAATCAATTTCCACATGCTTCGTCCTCTCATGAAATGTAGGATTTTTGGCAATTTGAATGGCTGAATTATTATCCCAAGACAAGTTTGCTAATACTCTATATTCAGCCTCTGATGAAGAGCGAGAAATTGTGGGTCCGTACTTTATTAAAAAAATTATATCTACTACAATACTCAACAATTAAATTACAGTAAATTATTTATAATGAGTTTAATTTACTTTTAAAATCAATTTAGAAGATGAGATTTATATCTTATTTATCTTCTCCTTAAAAAATGAAGTTTACATCTTATTTATGTTCTCTCTCAAAGATATTTTTTTAAATCGAACATAATCCATTAACACACAATTTAATGTAAGTTTAATTATCTGGTTAAAAATCAAGGTTTTACATAATAGTTAGTTAACGATCAAGACTTTTTAAACAAATAACTTTATTAACAATCCAAATTTCTCAAATTATGTAAAAAGGAATCATAATTTATTAATAGGTAATACGTGACTTTGTTTCCAATAATCTACTATTCAGGATTCAGTATATTAACAATGATCAACCATATTAACCCAACTCTAATATCATATAAAAAATAATTATAATATCTAATTTATTTTTAAAATTAATTTAATAAATAAAATTTATATTTTATTAATATATTATAATTCCATCATGCGATTTCTCCCACAGTAAAATAAACTTATATTATACAAACAACTTGACCGACTAACCCGTTGCTGCACTTGTGACTAGTAAGTTGGTATTAATTCTTGACTTTACATAAAAATTCTACATTAATTATATGATCCGTCGGTTTACGTTTTATATAAAAACTATATTCAATAAAATACAGAATAATTAAATAAAATATATGAATATTTAACTAAAAAACTTTACATAACAAAAACTTGCAACCTAAGTCTTAGAACATAATAATACAATAACAAATTTAAAGTCATCTGATGAAAATATTGTATAATTAAATATGTTAAGTAATTAAGAGGAGGATTAATATTAGGAAATTTTCTTCAATGAAAATAAATAATAACTATATAAGGGAATATTACTTTATTTTTTAATCAAAACTTTAAGATTAAGAATTTGTATATCTTTCTTATTTATATGCAATTCAAACTTTTAATTTCTATCCAATAATATATTATTTAATCTAATTTTTATTTAATGTGAAATTTCAACTTATCTTAAATTTCATTAAAATAGACTCTAAAGTAATAAACCTATATAAATTACTTACTTAATTTTGTTTTTACGTTAGAGGCAATTTAGGAGAAAGGCAATGCATCAAGGATAAAAGTGATGAGTTATTTTTTATTAAACCACATATGGTTATTTTGGTTGTTCGATTCTCAGTTTTACATGTGCTTTTCTTCTCAACTTTTCTGTTTTCCATTTTGTTTAGATTGATTTAGGTAAATCAAGCCAACAAAGTTAAGTAATGGCACAAAGCCATTGGATTTTATACACAAGCCATCAAACTCTCTGGTGATAATGAAACATACTTCAATAACAGGTAGTGTTTCATTCTTGGTACTGGTCAAAAGTATCTGCAAAAATCTTTGTTCAAAGAACATTTTACATAGAAGTTTATCGAATTTGTGATCATAGATTTAAAATAAGCTTAACTTCATTCTAAATATGAATGGTTTTGAGAATTATAATTGAAGACTACGTACTATTATTCTTTTCCAAAACCATTAGAGTTGTATAATTGGGTGCATCGATTTATGTCCTTAAATTTATAATAATATAGAGGTAAAAAGAGAAAGATGATAGTGTCATAATGGGATGAAGCATGAAAAAGACATTTCATATTGTTGAATTGAATAGTTCATTATTATCTTGAATTAACTTTATTGAAACTAGAATTTATTTATTTATTTATTTGTGGGATAATCTCTAATCAACATCTAAAGGAACAAACATTATTTTTAACTTTAGTGAATAAGGATGAATTGAGTACTAAACATAAACTAACCTTGTAATTTTAATTTTAAGTAAGAGTGTTCGTGGTGCGATTTGATTTGGTTTTTGACTAAAAATACGTTTAAATCAAATAATTTTTTTTTTTGCAATTCAATTTGAAAAAAAAAAAAATATAAACCAATTCAAATGAATTTTAACGGTTTGGTTTATATTGATTTTTGTGATTTTTAATTTTTAATTTTATTTTATTTTTTATAAAAGGTGAACTTATTTTTATTTTTAAAATTAAAATATAATTATAATAAATATGTTACTTAAAAGTTAAAAAATATATTAAATATAACTCTTATTAGATGTCATATATGTATAATATTAGTTTATGAATGATTCTAGTAGGAAAAAAAAAAAGGAAACAACAAAAGATTACAAATCAAGAATAATAATATTACATGAGAATGAGTGTAAAAATTTTAGTAGTTATTATTCCATTACTTAAATTTGCAGTGTTATTAAAAGTTAAAATCATATATTATTTTTAAGTTGGAATATTAAAACTCTTATCTCTCATTATTATAAATCATTCATCAACAAAATTTGATTTTCCATTTAAAGACCTAGATGAACACTAATAATATAAAGAAAAATTTCAACTTTGTACCAATATAAAAAATAAAATAAAAATAACCTTGATATGAATACCAAATCAAAACAGATAAATAATAGAACATTTATTCCATGACTATTAAAATACATAATAAGACAATAAGTACGAAATTAAAATCAAAATATGATAAAAGAGGAATAATTAAAGAGTAATCAAATTTAAAAAAAAAACTTACCACTTGAAAGGAAAAGAATGATTTAAATAGAAGGTGAGAATTTATGGTGAAGATGAATTGAAATAAGGGTTGATGATGTGATAACAAAATTATAATAATGAAATTTCTTAAGGAAAGGAACCTTAAAATGTGTTTGACAATATAAAAGTTGTAGTAGGAAATGTAAAATTAAAAATATAATTTTATTTTAATAAAATATTGTGGTTCGGTTTAGTTTGGATCGGTGCTAAAATATCAAACTGCAATCTGAACCAAACTACTCGATTTTAGAAAAAAAAATCCAAAATAATAAAAAAATTTACATTTGTATTCGGTTATTGATTTTTTGAATCAGTTTTCAGTTATTTTTTTGAGTCGATTCAATTCTAAATATACCTAATTTTTAGTATTATAAAAATAATAAATTATCATATTGGACAATATATTATTAAATATAGTAAAAAAAAATTACATCAAGATATTACAGAATCTTCATTTTAAGATAATTGAGTTTTTTTGGGTTAGAATAACAATTTCTTCTTATTTCATTTTTCTTTTTCTTAAAATTTTATAGGTTGTAAAATCACCTGTTTTTGTTAGTGCTTTAATCAATTGCAAGAATGATGGGATAATATGACTTATGGCTTAAATATGAGAAGTAATGAGATGGACAATGAATTATAAGTCTTATGCTTTTATATTTCATGAATTCCATTTCATTATAATAAACTAGAATGTTTTTATATTTTAAGATGTGTAAAATTAGCTTGTGATTAAGAGTTCAAGTCATTAGTTGTTAAGATTTTTAAATAATATTTTAACAAATGTATCAAATTAAAGGTTGTCGAATTTAGAGACTTGATATAATTGTGCAAATTTTTAAATTCTTGTTAATGAAAATGGTTTTCCATTAAAATTTTATAGTGCTTTCAAAAGAGTTGATATCAAAACTAAGAAATTAAAGATAAAATGACATGCGTAAGAATTGGACTCAATTATTTTTGTTGACCATAACTCATATTCAATCATATAAACAACTGTTTTTAATCAATAAAATGCTAAAATAATTCTCTGCAAATTCCTTACCAAAAATCCTAAGAATTTCTCGTCCTTTTAAATTTTTTGAGAAAATTACAAGAAACTCTCGCATTAATTTCACTTTACAAATTCAAAGAACCCTAATTTAATTCTCAAAATTAAGAAGAGAGGAGAAAGGGTTTCAATAAAAAAGGGACACGTTTCCCAACATAATCCCAATTACACAATAAAAACTTGATTCCTCCAATTCACAACATTAGACGCAAATACAAACTTTAATTAAAACCAAAAATCATATAAATGAATGATGAGAATGACAAGTTGTAATTTAAAATCAATCCTTGCACATAAAGAGTTTAGCTACTCATGAGGGTCTGTTCCATCTAACAATTACAAGAGAAATTGAAGAAGAAAATGGTTGCAATTGTGTGGTGAATGTCTTTTCCAAGTGCAATCCCCTATTCACTACTACAAATTGGGGTTTCAACGTCACAAAACAACGTCGGTTATACATATAATCGATGTTGTTTTAGGAGCGATGGCATAATTGTAAATATAAGTACATTTTCCACGTCGGTTACATATTGAACCGTCGTCGAAAATTTAACAACGTTGGTTATATATTTAAACGACGTTGATACTCGACAATCAACGTCGTTTGAATAAATAACCGACGTAAAATATTTATTTAACGCCGTTTAAATCTATAACCGACGTTGAAAGTTATTATTTCACCACTCCCAGCCAGTCACTCTGCTATTTTCCCAGTTCACCAGTACTCCCCGTTTCTTCCTCTCTCGCGAGTCCTAGTGCCCAGTCTGCTATTTCACCACCACCACCGCCACCACCGCCGTCAGTGGTTGTTTCCGTCTTCTCTGGTTGTTGCTGTTGAGTTCATTCGTCGTTCGCCGCGAACAGGTAAGGGTTTAGCCCCTATCTCCCTCTCTCGTTAGTTATTTCCCTTTGCACTCTGTAAATTATTCAAACTTGTTAGCATTGTGATAATGATTCGTCCTGTTGTGTGTAAACCACATTATCATAATGTTCAAACTTGTGCATTGCTGAAGTTATTGTTATCAGGTTGTAGCGTTTTTAGTACAGGTTGTTGCATGTTTACCTTGGCTTTAGGTCTCGATGAATAATAACATTTGGTTCATTGTGGAGATAGGCCATCCCTCTAAAAACTATATTCACAAAATATAGATTAGAGTAATAGTTAGATTAGTTCCTGTTTCTGTCACCACTTGTCTATTAACCTGTGCTACACATAGTGAGATTGCATTATGTTAATTGTTTTAGAAACCTAATAAACAATGTTTCATTCTTACAATTTTCTGATTTTCTCCTATTCATTATAACTTTTTTAAGTAAAGTTTGATTCTACATATTGTATTAGTTGGACAACACTTACTGTTTAATGCGTAGGTTGGGTTAGGGATTGAAAATAAAACTCTATTTTAAACGTATAGCTGTCTTAAACCATAAAAAAATTACATCTTAATTCTATTACATTTTATAGAGGATGAGCCTTTCTACTTAAGGGGGTAAGGCTGCTTACATCTACCTTTTCAAGATCCCACTAAATGGGAACTTTGTGCGCTAGGTTGCCCGTATTTCATACCATTGTGTACCAGTTTGCCTTGAAAGTGGGTTCAGGTTTTGCAAATTGTTTCTCTGTAGTCTGGACAACAGTGGTACTTTTGCTCATAACTTTTCATTTTTTTTTCTCTATCATTTACTTATTTACTTTTGCTCATAACTAATATAACATCTTCATATTTTTTTTTATCCTAAGCCCTGAAGATTAGAGATCTTCAATGAAGCTGCATGCTTTTAAATGTTTCTAGATTTCCTAATGATGTTTTATCAGCTGTGATTGATTTAGTTATGCATCCAACAACATTCTTGAGGGCTGCCTCCTCCCCCACTCACCTAAAAAAGAACTAATCAGTTTCTTTAACTGAGAAATAACAGAAAACTTCAATCATTTTTATATGAATTTTTGAATCAGTTTCTTCTTTTTAAATTATAAGTAGCTATATAGTAAATAAAGTCTCTCCTTTAGGACCAACATTAGGATTTGTTTACAACTTATGTCAACAAAGATTAGCAAAGTGGAATAAACTCTTGCCTGTTAAATTTCCAGAATAAATATTATCTTATGTTATATATTGGAAATTTCACTTTAGATTAGTACCCAAGGTTTGGTTCTTCATATTGTACAATGTACTCATTTACCTTCAACATCCATTGCTGGCCACAAAACATTTTGGTTTCATTTTGGTATTGTTATTTTATTCATAACTTAATGTATTAGGTATTCTATAAATGTCATCTCACACGTTATCTCCACATTTTATTTATCCATTTATACATGATTAGAAGGTCGATAATAGTTTTCTATCCTCTATCATTTTAATATGCTTCAACCAGCTATACATAGGATCATGAACACTACAACTTTTTACTATTAGAATCTTAGTATTTGTCCAATTATGGTGGTAAGAGAACAGTACTACTGAAACTATTCATGTATGCTCACTCGCAACCACTACTGAATGAATTTTATTATTCTTCATTTATAGTGTCATCTTGCAAGATGGATCAAAATTGGTTAAATACAAATCGCATGTCAAAAGAGTATGAGAATGGAGTTGAAGAATTTTTAGAATATGCGAAACGAAATGGCCCAAATTTTAACGGAAAATTGTATTGTCCGTGCGTTAATTGTGTAAATGGGAGAATACAAGACATAGTACTAATACGGGAGCATCTTATTTGTGATGGAATGATGAAAAATTACACAACTTGGACTTGGCATGGTGAAAGGATTGATAATTCAGCAAGATCACAAACTAACGAGGAAGATGTCACCGTTGAAGATCGAATAGAGGACATGCTGGGTGATGTGGGTGAAAGTAGCTTCCTTAAAGCACATGCCCCTTTATATGATAGATTGAGGACAGATTCAGAGACTCCATTGTATCCTGGAGGTAAATCTTTCACACGATTGTCATCGACACTAAGATTGGTGAATTTGAAGGCAAAATATGGTTGGACTGATACAAGTTTTAATGAATTACTCCATATATTAAAGGATATGCTCCCAAACAATAATACTTTGCCAAGCCGTATGTATGAAGCGAAGAAGATACTTTGTCCGATGGGTTTAGAATATAAAAAGATACACGCTTGTCCTAATGACTGTGTGTTATACAGGAAAGAGTTTAAATCTCTTAACAATTGTCCAAGATGTGGTGTATCACGTTATAAAGTTAAGGATGAGGATAATGAGGGTGAGGACATTGATAAAAAGTCTCCTCCTGCAAAGGTTGTCTGGTATCTTCCAATAATTCCTAGGTTTAAGCGGTTGTTCGCCAATCCGGGAGATGCAGAAAATTTGTTATGGCATTCAAAGGCCAAATCACCTGCTGGCCAGCTTCGAAATCCAATTGATTCTCCACAATGGAAGAAATTTGACTGTCTATTTCCAAGTTTTGGTAGTGATGCAAGAAACCTGAGACTAGGATTAGCTATAGACGGAATGAACCCTTTTGGGAATTTAAGTACTAACCATAGCTCATGGCCAGTTTTATTGGTAATTTACAATCTTCCACCATGGTTGTGCATGAAGCGTAAATATGTTATGTTGTCGATGATGATTGCAGGTCCAAGACAACCAAGAAATGACATTGATGTGTATCTAAGTCCTTTGATAGAAGACTTAAAGCTATTGTAGGAGGAAGGAGTTGATGTGTTTGATGACTATTTGTAGCAGAGCTTTAAGTTGCGTGTAATGTTATTTTGTACCATCAATGATTTCCCAGCGTATGGAAACTTAAGTGGCTATAGTGTAAAGGGTCATCATGCTTGTCCTATCTGTGAAGAACATACTAGTTATCTTCAATTGAAACATGGAAAGAAGACAATTTATAATAAACACAGAAAATTTCTATCAAAAGACCATCCATATCGTAAATTGAAGAAAGCTTTTAATGGTTATCAGGAGGATGAAATTGCCAAAGAACCATTAACTGGTGAAGAAGTTTATGATCGGGTGAGGAATATCAACATTCCATTTGGGAAGTTCCAAAAAAAGTCTTCAGACAAAAACTTATGGAAGAAGAAATCAATTTTCTTTGATCTTCCATATTGGAGGCACTTAGATGTACGTCACTGTATCGATGTCATGCATGTGGAGAAAAATATTTGTGATAGTCTCATTGGCACACTTTTGAACATTAAAGGAAAGACAAAAGATGGAGTGAATGCCCGCCAAGACCTTTGTGAAATGGGAATTCGTGCAGAATTACATCCAAGACCTGAAGGCAAGAGAACATATCTACCACTAGCATGTTACACTCTGTCAAAAAAGGAGAAAAGAAGTTTATTTGGTTGTCTTCGCGGTATTAAAGTGCCACAAGGATACTCTTCAAATATTAAGAGCCTTGTGTCCATGAAAGATCTGAAGTTGGTGGGGTTAAAGTCTCATGACTGTCATGTTTTAATGCAACAACTCTTACCTATTGCTATACGTGACATATTACCCAAGGATGTCAGACATGCCATTATGCGACTATGTTTTTTCTTTAATCAAATATGTGCCAAGGTGGTTGATGAAAAATTGTTGGATGAATTGGAAAATGAGGGTACAGTTATATTATGTTTGTTAGATGTATTTTCCCCCCTCCTTCTTTGATATTATGGTCCACTTAATTGTTCATCTAGTTAGAGAGATTCGATTATGTGGGCCAGTTTGTATGAGGTGGATGTACCCAATTGAGAGATACATGAAGATCTTTAAAGGCTATTCTAAAAATCCATACAGACCTGAAGCTTCTATTGTTGAAAGGTATATTGCAGAAGAAGCCATAGAATTTTGTTCAGAATACTTAGCACAAACAGAACCCATTGGTGTTCCTACTAGTCGTCATGATGATAGAATAAATGGTAAGGGTACTCGTGGGATAAAAGTTGAAACCAAAGATCTTCATTTGTTGAGTATGGCACACTTGTATATTCTGAATAATACAGATGAAGTTCTTCCCTACATAAATGCTCATAAAGAGGTGTTGAAGGAACTTAACCCTAAAATGAGTGAAAGGTTGTTGGTTAAGGAGCATAACAACCAGTTTGTTAGTTGGTTTAAAATTAAAGTCTTTTCAGATCATAATGCCTCTGATACATTAAAATGGCTAGCACATGGTCCTAGACATAATGTCATCACTTGGACTGGCTATGACATTAACAAATACTCTTTCTACACAAAGCTGCAAGATGAAAAGAGCACGATCCAAAATAGTGGAGTATCTATTGAAGCCACCTCAATGCACTTTTCTAGTTCAAAGGACAAAAATCCTGTGATGGCATCCATGAGTTACTTTGGATACATTGAGCAAATTTGGGAGGTCGATTACACTAAATTCAAAGTACCTTTATTTAAATGTTAATGGATTGATAGCAATACTGGTGTTCAAATTGATCAGATGGGCTTTACTTTGATTGATCTTAAGAAGTTTGGTCATAAAGAAGAGCCATTTATACTAGCACAACAAGCAAAACAAGTTTTTTACATCACAGACCCATGTAATGGTAGGTGGTCTATAGTCCTAAAAGGAAAAGTCAATGATATCACAATTGGGTACGATGATGATGATGGTGATGAGACCATTGACATCCCTATTTCACCACGAATGCCTACTACTATAGACTATATGGAAGACGACTTGGTCCATGCAACTCGGCATGACCAGGATGAAGGAATATGGGAAAACTTAACTATCTAAGTTATGTAAATCTTAGTATTGCCGTTATTATTTTTATTATGTAGATTTGATCATTTCCATGTTTATTTGTGCTATAGTTAAGTTACGTGTTCTAATAAAGCTTTTATTTTTGTTGAATACAGGCACATGACATCTCCTCCGGCATCTCCTCCACCATCTACTCCATCATCTCCTCCGCCACCAACTTCGAAGAAGACTCGGCAAGCCACACGACTGAAAGGCTTGACTGTTAGACACATGTCTAGAGAAAAGCTGACTGTGTCTGTTGATCCTAAGACTGGAAAGGTCTTAGGTCCACATAGTACCCAATTTAATAGCTATTTGGGTACACTGGCTAGAGAAAAGGTATTTATTGTAGTGAAGTATTTCTTTAAATTATTATCTACTTTGAATGTTTAGTTTATATTTATTTGATATATTTGTATTTAAGTCTCTATTCTTCATCCATCGTGGGATTATGTGGAGGAGACTGTAAAGAATTTGATTTGGCAAGATCTCTTGGTAAGTACTAAATTAATACTTCCTTCACATATCATTGACTTGTTCATATACTCAACTTAACTAACTACTTCTTTACTGTAGGAACATTTTGATCTTGTAAATTCTGATATGGTAAGGAGGAAGATTATGAGTTCTATAGCTAAAATGTGGAGACAATTCAAATCCACATTGACGACTAAGTGGGTTTTTGCAGAAGATGTCGTTAAGAAGGGATTGACTCCTGGCAAAAAATATGGCATAGATGAGGACACATGGAAGAAATTTGTGCATTCTAGGAAAGCTCCTAATTGGGAGGTATGATTTTCCTTGTTTAATTTTGGCTTAACTTACATGGCTAGTTACTTACTCTATCTTATTCTATTTCTTGTAGGAAAAAAGATTAAAAGCGAAGGAGATTCAGAGAAAAAATGTGGCCCCCCATTGTTTGTCTCGTGGAGGATATGATTTGTTGACAAAGAAAATGATGGAGGAGAAGAAACAAATGCGGGAGTCAGAGTTAGCATCCTCTGGTTTAAGCCAAGAGGAAATTCCTCCACCATCTCTCCAACACGTCACCAGAAGTGGAAGAGGGCTTGCACAAAATCTTCTGGTCAGATGACATCTGAGGAAGCTAGGCAGATTGCTTCAAAAATTGTAAGTGAAATGATTGATTCCCTTATGTTCATTTTAGTTACGCTGGTCCTAATTTTTATCTTTTAATATTTTATTGTAGGATGAGCTAGAGGAGCAATTGACTCAGGGATCTTTCAACCCTCATGGTCGTGATGATATCTTGACAAGGGCTATTGGAAGACCTGAACATCCTGGTCGTGTTCGTGCTGCTGGTAAAGGGGTGGGAGTCCGATAGTATTTTGGACCACCATCAAAGGATGGTCACTCCTCCACATCATTCAGCCAAGAAGATATTGCTGAACTAGAGAGGACCCTCAAGGCAAGACTGGAGGATCAGTTGACTCCAACCCTCACTACAAGACTTGAGGAGCAATTGACTCCATCCATCACTGCACGAGTCAGAGAGGAGTTCATGCTTGCCTTTGGTCCGACTCTAGCATCGATTACTAGTTCATAGCCACTGCAACCCGTTGAGCCTGTTCCTCCTACATCAGGTAGCTATTTATATCTTATGATTTATTTAATTGCTTGCTAACTTAATTTACAAGTTTATATTTTTTTCATATTTGTAGGTGCACGAGTTAGCACTAAGGGTAGTTGTGCTGACCCGATTACTGCTGAAGGGACTAGTGAAGTGCCTGTTGGTCCCAAGACATCCACAAGGCTGAATAAATGTGGATTGTGGATTGAGGATGATAAGGGTCAACAAAAATTGGTGGCCCATGCATCAGTTGACTTCGGGGCTTCAACCATCCACACTGTTGCTTTGGCACCTAACTTAGTCAAAGTGGTGGTTGAAGAGGTTATACATGCTGCTGCTGTAGTCCCTATCCCCACTGATGAGGTGCAGATAGTGGAACAGGCCCTTCAAACCTTCATTGTGTGGCCTAGGCATCTGGTAAAACCGCTTGTTGCAAAGGTTTGTCTCTCATTTCTAACTTTAACATTAATTTAATTATTTACTTGATTGTTACTAATTATTATGTACAA
>BDMB01000078.1:352487-364141 GCA_016859785.1 Macrotyloma uniflorum | reverse complement strand
TTTAGAGGTGCTAACAGAAAAGGGTAATTTCTTATGTTTGGCGAAGTGACAAGTGTCACATGGCTTACAATTTTTGTATATAATATCATTATATTGAGAAGATAACAATTGTAAAATGGAATTCGAAGTGTGGCCTAGTCTATGATGCCACAATTCACCAGTATTTACTGCATTTACAACAGAAATATTTGATTTATTTGTAACAGAATGTTGTAAAACTTCATTGCAACTCAAATCATTTAATTCTTCAAGACAGTACAAGCCATCAATCTTCCTAGCTGCTCCAATCATCTTGAAATGAGATTTCTGGTAAAAGAAATAGTGAGAATCACAAAACACTGCCATACAATCAATAGTAGAAACAAGCTTGGAAACAGATATGAGATAAACAGAAAATTTAGGTACAAACAGGACATCAGCAAGTAATAAGTCACCTATATGAACATTTCCTGAAAAATTGGCAATGATAGTAGTGTGATTAGGCAGTTTAATGTGTATTGGTTTTATGGCTCGAAGGTTATGAAATAAAGATTTGGTTGGACAAATGTGGTCAGTGGCACCACTGTCAACGATCCAATGATTAGAAACAGAAGATGTACCTGAGTTGTGGACAGAAGCATGATTTACTGAGGATGGATGATCCTTAGTGTGTTGGAGCAAAGCCAAGATCGCTTGATACTGGTCTTTAGAGAAAGTGAACTGGTCATTGTTAGGACTGTCATCCAAATCTAATTGCTAAATAGAAGCAGATAAATCCACTTCAACTAAACTGGCAGAAGCTTTGTTGTTGGTTTTATTCTTTCTATAACCAGTAGGAAAACCGATACGAAAGTAGCAAGTCTCAATGGTGTGATTAGTTTTCTTGCATTTTTCAAAAAATTTGTTGTTCTTGGAATTGGTCTTGTTGGAGGAGTTGAATCTTGGTTGATTATTGGACATAGCAGTAAAAGCTAAATAATCGGAAACAGAATGTTTCGGATTGATGCCAATGAATTCACGTCCATGCTGAAGAACCATAGAAAAAGTCTTGACAATCGAAGACATTGGTTCCAACATCATGATCTGAGAACGAACTTGTGCATAACTCTCATTAAGTCCGCGTAGAAATCTAATCACGTAATCATCCTCTCTTTCTTTGTGAAGTTTAGAGAGAAGACCACACATGCAAGGTGTCAAACAGGTGCAAGTCAGAACACACCGATAGAGCTTCAATTCTTTCCATAGGATTTTCAGTTTTGTATAGTATTCAAAAACACTGAAGTCACCTTGACGACAGGCAAGAATCTGATCCTAAAGATCAGAAATCCGAAATTTGTCAGCATGAGAGAAGCGATCCTTGAGATCCCGCCAAATCTCCAATGCTGTATCCATCCACATCACCGATTGTTTGATCGAAGGAGTCATGGAACGAGTGAGCCATGACATGACCATCCGATTCGATCTACGCCAAGCCTCGTGTAGTGGATCTGTAATAGGTGGACAAGAAAGAGTACCATCAATGAACTTCTGTTTGTTTTTGGTTTCAAGTGCTACTACCATGTCTCTCTCCCATTGGTGAAAATTGCTCTCCGTGAGAAGAGGCGAAACAAGTACCAATGCTGGATTCTCTCCAGGATGCAGGTAGAGCGAATTTGCCGGATTAACCAGGTGATCCGGTATCTGTGTAGTGTTCTGGCTGGGGGAAGCCATGGTCAAGTATTGAGGAAGAAGATGAGAAGGTTAAGCGGAAGAAAGGTGAGGTTTCAACGATGATACCATGACAGAGAAAAATGCTTAAGAGTATTTTGAAATGCTTCAATCATCCATTATTACTTTTACAATATGTACAGGTATGCACAGGAATGCTGAATATATATACAGCATAGACAATTCAAGATGAAAAAGAAAAATAACTAACCATCCTAACAAACTGGGCAAAACAAGAATAACGGAATTGACAGTAAGGCAAAACTAACTTGCCAGCCTAGCAAAAACGTATTTCTCACATGTATCCCTGGTGGGGTGAGGGGATGAATTAAAAATATGAGCTAGATAAACATCCAAGCTATGAACATCGTCTGACTTCTTGGAAAGATCATCCCTGTAATTAGATGTAGGAATTTCAGATATCTTATCCCTGCTCGCTCGCCTCAGTGGATGAATCTAAAATATGCAAGCGGTCAACATTTCCAACTTCTGGATACTATTCTCTCCTAAGACGAATTATAAAAATTAAAAATAAAAAATCGTACAATAGTAATATCAATTAAGAGAAAGAAAAAAAAATCATACTATTCTAGTCCAACTTCTTTTTAATAAAAAAAGAAATTTTATAATAATAAGACGAATTAAAAAAAAAATTGTTATTTTAACATGAGTTTTTCTTTGTAAAATTGATATGTACAATTTTCTTATTTTGGTAAATAAAATATTTTTTTTTATCTAAATACATAATTATATAATAAATTTATCATAAAATGGTAATAAAATGCTAAAAAAATCAATGAAGATCATATCAAGAAGAGTTCTACCCACTCAATTTCAAGTTTTATTCTCTAAATAAAGTTCGGTTCTCGTCTCTTTACTTTTTTTCAAGAACATACTGATATAAGTATTTGAAATGAAAACATCTTAGGTAAAAAGAAGTAGGTTGACTCTAGAATGGGGAGAGAGTTGAATAGAGTATAAGGTATTATGTGTTCTTTTTTTATGTAGATACTAAGTAAGTGCTCTAAAGAATGAGAGATAGTATAATAAGAATAAGATGAAAGAATAAAAAGAATTCGAGTTATACTAGTTCACTTCATATTCTTGAGTTACATTCAATTTTCTTTTAAGAAATTCTTAAAGGTTGCACTATATTCAACCAACTATTGCTACTACCAATACGACTATTTCATCCTAATCTTTCCCTAAGACTAAGAACTAAGTATTTTAAACTGTCACTACTAGCTATAAAGAAAAGAGTGTTTAAAGAAAGATTATACAAAAACTCTCACAAAAATATATATATATATATATATATATATATGATAAGATGCTCTTGACTAAGTTTTTAACAACCGACAGCAACAATGGACCTTCTAGCTAATCCTTCCTCCTTAATCCCTTTCAACCTGCCTTTCTTTCTCCTAGTCTGCCGTGAGCCTCTCGTCCAAATGCTGAGAGCCTTCCTTCCACCGAATAGGAGTGTACCTATTGATTACACTCCGACGCTCAAGTCAGTAGATATTCAAGCAGAATATTCTCTACAGTAAAATCAGTATTCAAGTCATTCTTACCTCATCATTTATTACCTATTTATAGCCTCGTAAACTAGGCCGAAGCAATGGGTCGAAGTTAAGAGTTAACTCTACCTTAATCACCTAATTATGCCTTGCTGGCATGATTAGGTCATCCTTAAGTTAGGCCGTGAGGCTCACAGCCTAAACCGGGAGCTTCCAGGATTATTATGCTTAAATTATTCCTAATTAAGGTGATTTAGGGGTAACCGAGAGGCTCCTAGATGTCCCATCCGTACAACAAACTTTATAACATATATGACTTATATACTGTAATTATTGTAATAATTATGTCTTTTCTCTTTATCATCTTTTACTTTTATAAACACTAAAAAAATATGATCGTGTAGAAAATTTTTTAATTTTGATATTATTTCTATATTACAATAATAATCTTCTAATATTTTAATAAGTTAAATTATTACAATATGTTTTGACTTTTCTTTCCATAATTCATAAGAAAAATTTGATCTAATAGAAATACATTACAAATATAAAATATATATTCTTAGTAATGGAAAAAATATTTCATTTATTTTTATGAAATTATATATTTGATTATTTGAATTAGAAAGATTAAATTTAATTTATACTTAATCTTTTATATAATTATATATTAAAAGAAAATATTAATTATATTAAATTATATGTTATAAAATAGATTTAATTATAATTTTATAACATATTTCAAAATTTCTTTTATTTTATAAATTTTAATTTAAATATGTATATAATATGTGATATAATTTTATTATAAATTCCTTCCAAAAATAAGTATATTGAATGTTGAATTTTTTATAAAAAAAATAATTATTAAAAATCTTATTTAATTTTATACCTTTTAATTTAAATATTCATGTAATATTTAATATAATTTTATTATATATTTTTTCAAATAATACATTGAATACTAACTTTTCTAAAAGAGAAAATTGATTATAAATCACAAAAAAAATAAGATTTATAAAAAAATATATAAATAAATTTAATATTTAATTTTTTATTAAACCAAATAATCAATAATAATATTTAATTTTATTATAATTATAAGATAATTATTTTATAATTTTTTTTATTAAATTAAAATTTAATTTATTTAAAATTTAATTTATTTAAAATTTAATTTATTTAAAATTTAATTTTATTTCTTATCATTAAAATATATTTTATAAGGAAGTTTTAAAAGTGTATATATGTTTTGCAAAATTTAATGATATATAATGGGTTGGGATAAGATTGTGGGTTAATGAATATTCAGTGGACAAAGTTATTTACCTATAAAAGATTATTTTACTAGAAAAGAGAAATATATAACATAATGTTTTATATAACAAAATATGAAAGATAATGAGAGAAAACAGCATAATAGAACTTGTGAGATATTATGTCAATTTTTTAATAATTTTTTCATATTTTATTTCAAAATTATTAAATTTATATGTTTTCTAATATATATATATATATATATATATTATTTTTAAGGATAAATTCTTATTGTAAACTCTATTTATTTTTTACATGTAATTTCAAACAAAAATTTACTCAATTTGATGCATTTTCTTGCCATGAAACCTAGTTTGACTTCAATTATGGTCTTTACGCGGTCCGTTGATTTA
The DNA here is from genome assembly GCA_016859785.1 of Macrotyloma uniflorum. Lineage (NCBI taxonomy): Eukaryota > Viridiplantae > Streptophyta > Magnoliopsida > Fabales > Fabaceae > Macrotyloma > Macrotyloma uniflorum. Next base: position 359,265 of record BDMB01000078.1, on the reverse strand, counting down.
TTTTTCAGCAGCAATAAAATACAAATTCATCTTAGTTAGTTAGTTGTATTTCCACTAATAGCTGCATTCAGAAAGCAAATGATGAAAATACAACTACTTTTCCTTGGGAAATATTGTAGCAATAATTGCATGGAGAATTTTGTAATTTGCTTTAATTAAGGGTAAGATTTTGGTCAATACTGAGTCTGTTTACATTGTCGGGGAGATGGTTTTGTCTCTGTAGATGGAAGATAAAATAATTTTGCAAAAACAATTGTTTACTCTCTTCAACTTCTTCAGACAAATTTTAGAAATAATTCTTTTTCTAATTTCTTGTTGAAAAATCCATATGTAACTTTGTTTATATTTTTGACTGAGATAGTGAACGAATAATTTTTTAACTATTTCCTCAGCTATCATTTACAATTTAGCTTCTAATACATAGGTTTCTGATCATGTGTTCAGAAAACAAATTATAAAATATAGTGTCTACAGTTTAGCTCGATCAGATAAGCAATTTTTAAATGTAGATCAATATTATCAATGTAAACTAAAATATTTTATATTATCATATAAATCTGGCAGTATAAAAATATTTACTTTGATAATGCACAAAAATAAACTGAATGATACTTATTTTGGGAATTACTTCTTTTTCTTACACAATATTTATCAAGTATTAACAATAATTTAAAATTAATCTAGTTAATTTAATTATAGAATGAGGAGAGAGTAACTATTTTTATTCTTTATTGTTGCATGACATAATTAACTGATTTTGTATTTATATTTAACAATGATACTATAATATATTTATTTTATGAGTCGATTTGTAAAATTGAGTTAAATTTATAAATTTAATTTCATATAAAAATTTATTATAATAAAATTGTTGTTAAGTTGTTGAGTGCATCAAATTAATTATTTTAAAATTGTTGAACTTATAATAAATTTTTCGTAACTTCAAAATTAACTCTATAAAAATTTGATTTCTTCAAAAAAAATTTAGTAGTTTTTATTTTAACATTTAATAAATAAATTAACTTAAATATATTTATATAATATTTTTAAATTAACATATTTTATATGTAATCATTTTAATAAAATATTTAGAAATGCATACGTATGTGCCATAATAAAATTAATATATATTTTATTATCAAGTCATATTATCATATTTATTAGATATTAAAATAAAATATATAAAAATTAAAAATTTGAAAAGTACCAATTCAGATACAGATGAATTTTGGTGTTAAAGAAAAAAAAAAAAAAAAAAAAGTTAACAATCAAACGACAAACTCGAGAAGTTCTGGATTTTGCTCAAAATGCAGCATGTGAGGGGTAGTCAAGGTTACCCATGCCTCTATGCCATCCCCATCCTTCGTAGCCATCAAAATCACCGCGTTTTTTATAGGCACTCCGATAGTGCGCATGTAACTCGGCTTTCCCCATCCAAAATCCGTTTCATAGAACCCAAATCTTACCCAACTGCTAAAGCTATAACATGGAACACCCTTTTCCGAAGCCATTTTTCTTAGTTCTTCCAAACACTCTATTACTTCAAAAAACTCAACACCCTGAAGCTTACCCACATAATTTTCATCAACTTTTCTCACCGTTTCCCGCACTCTCTCACCCAAATTACGCAATTCTACTTCTCCCTTCACCTCCACCGGCGAAGACACTGCTACTTGCCAGAGATTTCCCACTGAGTGCTTCGACAAAGTTGAGGCCATTCTGCTTCGAATGTTCACCGCGTGGGACATCATAGACGCCGGAAATTTTCGTTCCGCTGAACTTGCTTTCGCCGCTTCCAATGATGATTTCCATATGAGTGCTGTCACGGCTTCAACACGCGTCGGGGTGAAATCGAAGCTCCCCAGCTTTTGCTTCAGTCTAGATATGTTGGTCGCGTTAAATACGAACCTCTTTGTCACAATGTTTTTGTGGCCCATCATGCCACGAGTAATGTTCATTTCTATCTTCCTCGGTGGGAAAACCAGCGCCCCTTCTTCCATCTGAGGTGCTATCAATCTGCTGTCTTCCCTTCTGCAAAGATTAAAATTAATCACGCATCATTTTTCATATGATTAAGAACATATTTATATTATAAAATGAACATTAAAAGACAGATGATACTGTTATTTAATGATTGATTTACGTACTTTATTTTAGTTATATGATTGATTGATTTGGAATCTCTGACATATATATACCTTGATGTTGCAGCCCAAGCGCTGAGCAAGGATGCAGCTGAAGAAGCATCAGCAATCTTGTGTGAGAAGCAGACGCCAAGTGCTACACCCCCACATTTGAATTGGTTCAACTGAACTGCCATGTTCCCTAGCAGAGTTTCCCTTGCAGGGTTGTAGGGATCGAATGGGAAAAGTTCATTGATCTAGTGAAGCTCAGGGTTTTTGAGAATGTTTGAGAGCTCTATGGGGACTCTAGACTCGGTGAAAAGAACGCCCTCGTCGTTGCACTCAACGGTTGAATTGCCTCTCAGGGTTCCGCAAAAGGGAGGGTAGAGAGTGAGGACTTGTGATAAAGAACCCTTCAACTTGTCAGATATTGTTTTGAAGTCTGTGGAATCGGAAGGAGAATAAAAGAGGAGAATAGGGACGTAAAATGGTGGAGCCAATTGATCGAGAAGGGAGAGTTTGAAGTGTCGAAGATTAATGGGTGTTGCAGATGATGGCTTTATTGTGTCCTTAGATACAATCTCAGCTTTCACTTCCATTGTTCACAAAAGAAGCTATTGCTTTGTATGATAAGACTTTGGTATTAATTCTTGTCTTTATATATAGATTTTTTTGTATTAATTATATTTTTATATAAAATATAAACATTAATATTTTTCTAGAACAATTTTGCCGACAAGGAGTTTGACTGTAAGACTTGTATCTAAACTTGTTGAATCTAACTTGTGTGCACCTCAAAATATACGAAATGTATTGGCAACACAATTTGGTTATATTTTCTCTCTTAGCATAAGATAAACATGATTTAAAAGGTCATTTATTTTGTCAAACACCCACTATGTACTTTTATTTGTTATTTATTATTTACTCTTTTCTCAGTCACTTATAACTAAAAAAGAGTATAATAAAATAAGAATGTTGGATGGTTGTTATCTTTGGTGTCCATTTTTTTTCCTTTATAATAATACACTAATTCGTTTTCAGGATAAGTAGCTAGTTAGTTAGGTTATCCGTGCCATGACAGATGTTTAATTTATGCTAAATATTTAAGATAATTATATATGTTTCAGCGAATAGTTTTGCTTCAAAATGTTTCAATAAGTATTTTTAAGAAATATATATATTATTAATATAAAATGTAATACTTCAATGAATTTTTCTTTGGTAAAATTTTAAAAAAATCAGAAAATATTTCACAGTTTGATTTTTATTGAAAAATGACAAAGAAATGTTACTATGAGACTCACTGTAAAGAAAGCTTCTATTTATATATAAGATCTTAAATAAGTAGGTGAACAAATACAAAAAAATAACCCCTCTTTAGAAAGAAAAAAGTGGAACTGATAAACTTATATTTTTATCCATTAAATCATATCCATTCTTATATTACACTTTTGTTTTTGCGTACTCTTATTATCTCTTACAGTTGTAAAAGAAAAAAAAATACATATAATGAATATAGTCCAGATGTACTAGGTCATAAAATATGATCACACTTCCAGAATCAGAGTAAATCTTGACTGTAAAGTAAGCATGATAAAGAAATAATAATATGATTGTATCTTAATATTAAATATCTAATAAAAGTTTATATAGATAATCATTCATTAAAATAATATATATATATATATATATATATATATATATTTAGTTAATATTAAATTCTATTTATACTGAATACTGACTTGAATGTCGAAATGTAAATGTTATTTCTACAAGTTTAGAAGATGATCAAGAATGAGTCAAGAAAAAAATTAGAGTAAAAAGTGATTATGAGCCTAAACCGGTTCAGAAAGTGAGATTTACACTCCGTTAATAACTTTGTTAACAATCAGAATTCCTCAAATTATGTAAAAATGGATCCTAATCTATTAAGAGGTGATCCAATTTACACCCAACAATCTGTCAATTAAGCTTCAGTATATTAACAAGTGACCGAATCTAGGCCCAACAATCTTGTTAACTAATTTACTCTAAAAAACAATTCAGAAAATAAAAATTATACCTCATTTATATATTATATATTATAATTCAGTCTCATTAGTTTATAAGAAATAGACTAAAAAATATCAACAACATATTGAAAAAGAGTGAGACTGAGAAAGCGTGAGCAACATATCAAAATCACTCCAAAAAGAATAATCTTGAAGTATTCGTGTAAGTTCATTACGTGTCAATTTATTATAATTTGAGCGTTGAAGGGTTTTCTGCAATACAAAACACACCTCCTCCTATTAAAAGAGTTGCATAAGAGGAACAACATCTCACCCCAAAAGTAACAACAAAATAGACAATTTTAAACGCAATATAACGCAATACATAGGCAGTAGTAGCTATAAAGATCAGATCAGATTATAGAAAACAACGCATCACTTTATTTCCATGCATATACGTTCCGTGATGTAAGAGAAAGTGTTTCAGGATATACATTTTCCAAGTGAAATACAATTTGTTACAAATCCAACAATCGACAATTAAAATCACCAAATAACAATTATCTACTATTTCCTTTAATCATACTCTAATATAGCGACCACTTTGCAACTTTCTCTCTTATAAAAAATATATTTTATGATCTAAAATTAGTTTATAGATAGTTAAAAATAAAAATGTAAAGAAATTATATCATAAAATTTATATATAAATTAATTTTACTTTGTAAAGAAATTTATCACATTTTTTTATTTTATTTAGAAAGAGATCAATGCACACATGTATAAAGTTATTTGAGAAGCAATACTATTTTTTCTCAGTAGCCTGAAATAGCAATATGTACACATGTATAATTCAATAAATTTCTCCATAAATATTTTTAAAAAATTAAATAAGAAAAATGAAATAAGATTTTTTATAAGATAAGTTAAATTTTATATACTAATTATTGGATTAATTTTTAATTACAGCTAAATCACTAAACTTTAAATACTAATCACTAAAATTATCTTCAATTATAATTCATTCTATTATATATATATATATATATATATATATATATACTTTTAATGAGATTGATATATATTCAGAAAATGGTTATTTTTCTTCATTCTTCATCTTTATCATGCTTTTTAATTCATTATAATTCTAATACTAATTAATATAAACTTGTATGACGGTACTTATATTTAAACTAATTATAGTTTACATTAAATTTCCTTCCATTTTTTCTCGGATAACCCGTTAAACCTGTTTGCTGTCAATTTGCTAAGTATATATATAATATGTTTAGTATGCTGCGAATTTTTTATTATGTTTGTAATATAATTATTTATATATAAAGAGTGAAACTAAAGTGGAATGAGAAAAGTTGTTCGGCATTATCAACAGCTACTGCAAGAAAACTATTGCATGGGGTTACAGAAAACAGAGTTTCTGGGAAAATCACGATTCTTTCACCTCTCTTAGACATCATGTTTATCTTTTTGGCATATATTTTTAGATAGATTGATTTAATTAAATAATATCTGTACTTACGCCATACTTTATACGAGTCGAATACTATTCGGAGATATATTTCTGATATTAGTCCATGATTTTCGTCTCGGGTGTTGAACCGAATGGAGGAGATACCTGCGAAGACACTCCGACACTCAAGTCAGTAAGAGTTAAGGTAGTGTTAAGTAGGAGATATAGGATAAAGAGTATGGAGAGAGAGAATAGGATTTAGATTCGATGCCCAATACCTGGAGTGAGACCTTATATTTATAATAAAGAATCGTATCAGATTACTTGGGTGAATCGTAACTGATGGCGAGATTCTTGGGATTTTATTAAATACCAAGATCTTCGAGATATCATTAAATACCAAGATCTTCGAGATTTTATTAAATACCGAGATATTGTCGGTTCTACTGAAGACCGAAATCATATCGGTTAGGATACGACATATTCTCGGGTAAGGACTCCTTATCCAGTACACAAGTCCACCCAGTCATAAGACCGAATATGGGCGAGATGACTTGCATAATGGACCTCTGGTATGTCCTCGTTCCAGCTTGCACCCGGCTTTTCGCTGAGAAGCCTCATGGAACATTCCAGAAGTCTCATCCACGTGGAACGCTCGCTTTGGAGCATTCGGCCAAGCATTACTAACTTTTAAGCGAATTTTCTTGGCGAACTAAGAAAAAACCTTTCGATATTCGGCCAAGCATCACTAACTCTTAAGCGAATTTTCTTGGCGAACTAAGACAAAACCTTTTGATATTCGGCCAAGCATCACTAATTTTTAAGCGAATTTTCTTGGCGAACTAAGAAAAAACCTTTCGATATTCGGCTAAGCATCACTAACTCTTAAGCGAATTTTCTTGGCGAATTGAGACAAAACCTTTTGATATTCGGCCAAGCATCACTAATTTTTAAGTGAATTTTCTTAGCGAACAAAATCTTTTGGTATTCGGCCAAGCATCACCAATACTTAGGTGAATTTTCTTAGCGGACTGAAAAGTATTCGGCTAAGTATCACCAATACTTAGGTGAATTTTCTTAGCGGACAAAAAGGTATTCGGCTAAACATCACCAATACTTAGGTGAATTTTCTTAGTGTATTGAAGAAAAGTATTCGGCTAAGCATCACCAATACTTAGGTGAATTTTCTTAGC
>BDMB01000078.1:246275-352238 GCA_016859785.1 Macrotyloma uniflorum | reverse complement strand
ATCACCAATACTTAGGTGAATTTTCTTAGCGAATTGAAGAAAAGTAGTCGGCTAAGCATCACCAATACTTAGGTGAATTTTCTTAGCGTATTGAAGAAAAGTATTCGACTAAGCATCACCAATACTTAGGTGAATTTTCTTAGCGAATTGAAGAAAAGTATTCGGCTAAGCATCACCAATACTTAGGTGAATTTTCTTAGCGAATTGAAGAAAAGTATTCGGCTAAGCATCACCAATACTTAGGTGAATTTTCTTAGCGAATTGAAGACAAGTTCCGATTCTCGATCCCTTCTCCGGTCGTCCTCTCATCATTCTGATAGAGCGCGTGGCCGATCTCTCCTCTCTTGTCGCCGAGGTGGGCTATCCCTCCTCCTAGGCGGGGTAACCCTTCTTCTCGGTGGACTCCGTTCCGCATTCATATGTTCTCCTCTCTTGATGATGCCTTGGAGATGTCTGGCCTGAATAAGTTCCTCAATGCGGTCTCTAAGGGCAGTGCACTCTTTCGTGGTGTGTCCAAAATTTCGATGATACCGACAGTGCTTCCTCACATCAGCATTAGCCAGTGAAGGGATTTTCTTCGGTTTGCGAATTAAATTCGCCTGTAGGGCCTCCTCTAGAGCTCGGTCACGACTTACGGACAACGGTGTGTAGTGAGCCAACTGAGCGGGGCTTAGTTGAGGCTGCTTGTTTCTCTTTATTCGGGGCATTTTTCTCCGAATGAAAGATAAAAGATAAAAGATAAAAAAATAAAAAGATAAAAAGATAAAAAGATAAAAAGATAAAAAGATAAAAAGATAAAAAGATAAAAAGATAAAAAGATAAAAAGATAATAAAAAGATAAAAAGATAAAAAGATAAAAAGATAAAAAGATAAAAAGATAAAAAGATAAAAAGATAAAAAGATAAAAAGATAAAAAGATAAAAAGATAAAAAGATAAAAAGATAAAAAGATAAAAAGATAAAAAGATAAAAAGATAAAAAGATAAAAAGATAAAAGATAAAAGATAAAAGATAATAACAAAAATTATTTTCAGAATATATCTGTCTTTTCAATTATTTCCAACTTTCTTCTTCACTTTTAATGGCCTGCACTGATTTTGCCGTCATATTGCTCCACGGCCGGCCGCTTCCATGATTCCGGAAAGTGGACCGCCATGATGTCATCCATAAATGGGTGTGAGTGGTCCTTCTCCTTTTCTGGTAAGGCGACTGCCAGCGGGAGCGCGGGCCTTGGTCCCATACCAGCGTTAGGCTTGGTTGGCCGAGATGTTCCCCGAGTGCTAGCCACCCTTTTGCGTGTGCTAGGAGGTGGTGACACTCCTGGTTGGGGCTGAGCTGCCGGTTCCTCTTGAGCGCCTGAGGGAGTAGGTGGCTGTCGATGGTTGGACCGAGACATTGTCGGTCCGACAAATCAGTCTGTCCGCCCTACTATCTCCTCAAGCCTTCGTCTAATCCTTGCATTCTCTTCCAGCAGATGGTTTTTCCTCCGAGCCTAATCGTCTCGGAGCTGGCCCATCTCCTCAGCGCTTCACTTCTGGCTCCTTCGGACTTCCTCCAGCTCCTTGAGGATAGTTTCCATCATGCGGATCACGTCTGAACTGGTATTGTTCGTAGGCCTGTCGGCAACTTCCTCGCTGTTCATGTTGCGAGTCTTTGCCATATATCTCAGAATATATCGGCCCCACGGTGGGCGCCAAAATGTACTTACACGGATAGTACTTTATACGAGGCGAATACTATTCGGAGATATATTCCTGATGCTGGTCCTTGATCTTCGTCTCGGGTGTTGAACCGAATGGAGGGGGTATCTACAAAGACACTCCGACGCTCAAGTCAATAAGAGCTAAGGTAGTATTAAGCAGGAGATATAGGATAAGGAATATGGAGAGAGAGAATAGGATTTAGATTCTATGCCCAATACCTAGAGTGAGGCCTTATATTTATAATAAAGAATCGTATCAGATTACCTGGGTGAATCGTAACTGATGACGAGATTCTTGGGATTTTATTAAATACCAAGATCTTCGAGATATTATTAAATTCCAAAATCTTCGAGATATCATTAAATACCAAGATCTTCGAGATTTTATTAAATACCGAGATATTGTCGGTTCTACTGAAGACCAAAATCATGTCAGTTAGGATACGAAATATTCTCGGATAAGAACTCCTTATCCGGTACAATATCATTTTAATAGATTGGTTTAATATTTAACTATAATTTTTTTTATCTTAACAGGTTATAAATAATTAAATATAATTTAATTATTATATATTTAAATATAATATTAATAATATTTATTTGTTATCATAAAATTAATAAAAAATAAATTTATATATTTTAAAAATTAAATAACTGAATTGATAAAATAAAAAATAAAATATATTTAACCAGGAAAAGTAATTCCGGCTAGGGAAAGCAATTTTCACGTAAATTTCTATGTCAAAATTTATATTTATATGGACCATAATAAATATTAATTATTTTATGAAGAATATAACATATTTCAACTTAAAAATATATTAGATTAGTTTTATTTTAAATTTATATTAAAATAATTATTGTACTTCAAATTAGAATTTCGTAAAATATCTTTTATTTTTATAAATAGAATATTTTCTATAAAGACCGAGCTAGATGTCTAGTAAGCATTGAGTCAGATTTTTTAGAAGGGTAAAAGAGATAAATGAAAAAAAAATTCTTATTTTCTTAAATTCTCAAATTTCTCTTTAATATCTATAAATTTTCTTACAGACTTTTATTTAATTTTATTTATTTAAATATTTAATAATATTAGAAGAAAGATTAATCATATTCAAACATAACTTCATTTTAAATAAGATTTAAGTATTCTTAATTTTTAAAATATTTGATTAGAATCAAAATTTTATGTTCAATTTAAAAATATTTTGATTTAAATTCATAATAATATAAATATTTTTATATTTAAAACTTTTAAAACAAAATATATTTTATAAATAGACTTGTAAAATCAATTTTAACTTATTTTTAAGTTTATTTGATTTTATTTAAATTTATAAATTAATATTTCAATTCTATTATTTATAAATTTAATATTTTTTATATTTAATTTCCTTGTATTAAAATTTATACATTTTAGTTTTTAGTTTTTAAGTGTTTAAATCTTCGACTTAATTTGTATTAATTTATATCGGAAGAATATTAAATATTGAATATAAAATGATATGTGTCCTTACGAATAAATCTAGATGGTATTTTATATTATAAAATTTAAAGAAAAATTAAATATTTAATTATCATTTAACGGTAATAAAATCAATAATATTAAACATTTGTTTGTGTAATTTTGAACAATTATAATTATATATAAATTATGTTGTATATGAAACATTTATAGTTTTATTAATGATATGTTGAATATGGCAATTGGGTGCTACATGCTATTTTGGAAGTTGTGACATATCTTATGCTTATATCAATTTTGTCTACTCTTAAGTCATATGATAATATGAGTTGTAATATAAGACAATTACGTGTGTTTCATATATTATACATCTTTATACTTTTAAATTTTTTGTTGACCACTTGTGTTGGTTCATATAATTCCTAAACATATCTTCTTGATATATTAGATTATTAAAACTTAATTTTATTTGTTAGTATCAAAATATGTAGAGAGATTGTTTAAACTATGTAAACTAAATTCTTTAGATATTCTAGGTTTAACATCAAGTACTCTTATTATCTCTTCAACGAAAACCTTAACAATCTTTTTTTTTATATATAATATGGATATGTTTGATAAAAAAATAAAAATAAAAAATAATTTTTTTCTTATTCTATCCATCACCATTAACATCCCATCAAATCCTTTTACTTTTGGGAGAAATTCATACACACGTTAATAATACATTTTATATCCATATTTATTTAGAATTTATAAATACATGTTAGAGTCTGAGAATATATAATTGATCATAATTTATTACAATTTTGAATACATTTTATAGATTTTACATTTTAAAACTGTCTTATGAGATTTTCTCTTCTTTTTTTTTTATCTTTTCATTTTTTTTTATTATTTTAACATTATTTTTTCATCTTTCTCACACATAAATAAATTTTTTCTTTTAATTTACAAATTAAAAATCATATAAATTATAAAATTGAATTTCATATAAATTATTTTAATTTACAAATTGAAAGATTATATGAATTATACGATTAAATTTCATATAAATTAATAAATCAATTTACACATACTATGAATTTATTCATTATTTCTCTAATTTACAAATTTATATATTATGATTATGATTTATTTTATTAAAAAAAATAACTGAAATCCAAAAATTTTCTGAATATAAAAATTCAAGAAAAGATTTGCTCTTTGCTTAAAATAAAGACAAGCTCTAAAAGCTTGAAAGAATGAAAATTTTTTAATTTATTTTTACAACTCTATTGAAAAGGATTTTAAATCTAGTTGCGAAGGAATCATAATTTTAATATTTTAGAATTGAAATTAAATTTTAATTAAAATTTAATTTGATATTTAATAATGAATTAAGTTAAATAATTATTTAATTTAATTTATAATCAATTTCGGATTTATGTTTATTTAATTACACTTATATTTTAATTTTTATATATATAAATTTGTAGATTAATATTTTAATTTTATTTTTTATAAATTTGATTTTGTTTCTTAAATTCAATTGCTTTTTAAATTTTATATATTTTACATTTTATATATTTTAAATCTCAAATTAATTTGTATAAAGAAAAATTAAAGATTATATACAATTAATATACTTTTAAAATAAATCTAAATTGTATGTTTATATTAGAAAAAACTGAAAATATTTTATTTTCATTTCATAATGGAAAAATTACACATCTTCGGAACTAGTAAAGGCTACAACAAACCCGTTGAAGAGGATGCTGGGTTGCATTATATACAACACTCATATGGCATACATGACAAGCTGTTATAAATTTAATAATTGTTCCCTTTATACCTATTTAAAAAAATGATTGTGACATTCTTCCATATGTTCTGTAGATACCCGAATGACCTCTCATTGGATTTTTATGGAATTAAAGTAATAATTTACGAATTCATTTTCTGATCTTAGTCAAGACTAGATCTTTTCTAACTCCTTCAACCATTTGCTGAATATTTGGCCAATAGGGCTTCGAAATACCTTGCAATTCTAAGTCATCATCTCTTTTAGTAAGATATCAACCACTCTATTAGAAGCACCCACTTAGTAAACAATTTCATACTCATACCTTTACTAACTAATTTTGTTGATTTTGTGTTGTAATCCCTCATCGCAACAATGAAAAATAACCTGAAAGCTTAACACACAAACATACACCTTTTGTTGTAAAGGTAGAGTAACTAAAAATACCTTTTTATTATTTCAAATTTCCAACAAATAGACCAGGTTCATTCCGTTTTAAACATAGTAATAACATCTCGTACACTTAAAACCTACAAAGGTAAATCATATACATGCAAGACAATGACATAAAATCCCCACTTAAACTTTCTTAACAAAGCAATTTATCCAAAATTTAGAAAAAAAAACAAGACCGAATTCAAGCATTGTAACATGTTTCATCTTCTTGACCATATCAAATTTATCCTTTATTTTCCTATCTTGAAGAACTATTCCAACTTTAAAACATGAATATACCATTTACCTACCTAAAATTGTTAGAATTAATTCAATGATGTAATTTATATGATTTATATGAAATATAATTATGGGCCTTAATATGATTTAAATAATATTAAAGGAAAATATTGATAATTATGGAAAGTTAATATTAAGAATCAAAACCTACCATAACCAACCTGATGGATGTTGGTTATATAAGAGAAAACTAGGGTTCTGCCTCATCCGTGCAAAATTGTACAAATCCGTACACAAAACTGAGAGTCTCACGTAAGCCATCAAATAATAAGAGAAATGAGTAAGAGAGATACGGAAAGGGGTAGATTGGGAAAAGGTAGTCAACACAAATTTGCCCTGATGGATCAAGGTTAGTATCATAATTATTATGCACATGTGAAAATCATGAATTCAAAGATCCTTTATGTTTGATAATTTATATGTTTGGATTTTACAAAGTTTTCATATTCACATATTAACATAAAACACCTGAAGCATCAAACATAACAACAAAAATAGTTGAGTAATTAACCTGGATGAAGTGATTGCTTCAACTTATCAAACTTCTTAGAGTCAAACACACAGGTGTCCAGGTACATGGAGCAACAAACCTTGAGGAAGAGTAAGTCTTTAATAGATCATGCATCGTTCCTCCTCGCGGTGAGGAAGAAGTCTTTAACCTCATAAATTTGATTCAATATAGTGAAATTCGCTGCCATTTCCTCTTCGAAGGCTCAATCTTGACCTCTTGATTATTAGAAGTGGACTTTAATCCTAATTCATTATTACAAAATTAGTTCATGAGATACGGTTTGGTGAGATTTCTAATATCTCTCTCACGTCGAGACTTCCCAACTCTGAATGTGAATTTACATATTAATAGGTGGTCCGATAGGCTCAACAACTTTGATAAGATAGATTCTAATATCATGTAGAAATTAATTACAAATCAAACTCGTTTAGAAAATAAGATTTACTTCTTATTTATATTGACTATGATCCCGCTAGAGATTCAGAGTTCACCTTGTTATGTTTTATATATTGTGCAATTCGATCTACTATCCAATATGATATACTTGGAGAGACTTGATCTGACCAGGTCGGGTGATGATGCTTAATTATATACACTCACCTTAAATGATTCATGATTAAACGATATACGTATAAGATCTCAGTTTTAGGCTAAACTCCTTACAGGTTATATTGCTAGTTGATATATATATATATATTTCAGTAATAATGTGCACTCCTATGAGTTCGACATTCTCGAGTTCCATAATGTGCACTCCTATATGTTGCCCGTAATAATTTTCTCGCCTAACCGTCGCCACAAAACTGAAATAGTGAAAAATATTAGTATGTAAATTTCTTGATAAATCTTTGAGTAAAATAAATTTGTTTTGAGAGGGGAGTTGAATAATGGGCTGAACGGATTTATGTTGATGTCATGAGTCCTCACATACTTTTTTCTAGTTTCAACATCCTCTCTTGAGAGTGGGATTATGGATCATGTAAGTTATATGTCGATGATATAGGTTGATTATTGGCCGACATCAAAGTAGAAAATAAGCACACTTAGTTAATCTATCTATTACTGTTAGATATATGTAAATATATGTTAGATATATGTAAATATATTTTGTTATTATATTTTAGATAAATATATTATAACAAAATATATTTAATATATATTAGTTTTGATATTATTAAGATATAAGATAAGATATAAGATATATATCTTATATCTTAATAAATATTATTTGTTAAGATTATTGTTTATGCATTTTATATATATTTCAAGTCGATGAACGAGATTGATCAGGGAAAATATTCTTTTATGGCATCAAATTAGGTTACCTTCCTCAAATCCTAAAACACCTAGCCGTCACTTTTCTTCCTTCTTCCCATTGTTGCTCATCAATAGCCGAAACTTCCAAATATCACTCCGCCCTAGCCGTCACCAACGTAAAGCATCTTATTCCAATCACGTTGGATATGGAAACTGGCCAATATCACTCATGGGCAACCTTATTTAAGGTTCAAGCTAAAATTCATTCTGTGCTTGAACATATCATCCCCCCTACGGATGATGCAGTCATAACAGCATATCAAACAACCAAGGCCGATGATCTCCCACTATGGAGTCGCCTTGATGTTGTTGTACTCCAATGGATTTATGCGACTATATCCTCTGATATTCTCACATCGATCCTCGTGGCTGATGATTCGGCTGAAAGAGCCTGGCAGCGTGTAGCTGCTTTATTCCAAGATAACAAAAACTCTAGGGCAGTGTATCTTGAAACTCAGTTCACCAACACGTACTTGACTAATTTCTCCCCAACCTCCGCCTATTGCAACCAACTCAAATCTCTTACTGACCAATTATCTAATGTCGGGGCTCCTGTTTCAAATCAACGTCTTGTGCTCCGCTTGCTTGCTGGCTTAACTGAAGCCTATGCTGGTTTTGTCACGGTTATGCAACAGAAGGATGAATTGCCCAATTTTGCTACAACGTGTTCTCGTTTGAAGTTGGAAGAGACCACGATTAAGGAACGAGCAGCCCATGAATCTGGTTCCACCGCCCTCTTAACCGTGGATGAAGTCTCCTCTTCCCCGGCGCAACACCATAACAACAACCTCAATTCATCACAAGGTCGTAATAATACCAGTCGAGGCAAGAAAAACAACCGAGGCAGAGGCAACAACAACCGCGGTGGCAAAGGTGGATGTGGTGGTACTGGGGGAGTAAGCGCTGGAAGGGGCGGTTCACCACAACAGCAGTAGTACCAAACCTACCCACCGTACCAACATCCCTTCTTTAATCCTTGGGCCGGGTGGGCCCAACCTCCCTGTCCTTATCCAGCAGCCTCGTGGCAGCCTAGACCTCCACGCCAAGCTGGCATTCTTGGATCCAGACCACCACAGCAAGCATACAATGCATTAGTAGCACCATCTAATATTGGTTACACACTGACAGATATTAATGCGGCTATGCATAGCCTTTCACTCTCTCAACCAGATGTGAATTGGTATATGGATATTGGTGCTACCTCTCATATGATGGCGGACCAAGGTACACTCTCACCTTATTTTTATTTGAGCAAAAATCATAAAATTGTTGTTGGTAATGGTCATTTAATTCCTATTCGTGGTCATGGAAGCACTACACTATCCCCACCCCACGCTCCCTTAAACCTAAACAATGTGTTACATGTCCCAAAACTCATTAAAAACCTCATATCTGTTCGTAAATTTACAATTGACAATTTGGTTTCTATTGAGTTTGATCCATTTGGATTTTTTGTAAAGGACTTGCAGACAGGGAACCATCTAATGAGGTGTAACAGCTCCGACGATCTCTACCCCATCCTTCCAACAATCAGGCGATATCTTCCCCAACATTTCCTTCAGTCTTAATTGCTTTGTCTCCTAATCTGTGGCACAATCGTTTAGGCCATATGGGACCTACTATTTTTAGCTCTCTTTGTCGTCAGAATTTTATTAATTGTAATAAAGGCAGTATTGATTTTTGCACTTCTTGTCCTCTTGGTAAACATGTGAAACTGCCATTTAATGCTTCTTGTTCATTTACTGAATTGTCATTTGATATTATTCATAGTGATATTTGGACATCACCTATGTCTAGTTCTTCTAGCCATCGATATTACGTATTGTTTCTTGACGATTTTAGTAAATTCTTGTGGACTTTTCCCATTTCTAACAAATCCCAAGTTTTTTCTCTCTTTCAATCGTTCAAAACTCTAATTAAAACACAATTTGAAAGAGACATCAAGACTTTCCAATGTGATAATGGCAAGGAATTTGCTAATAGTCAATTTCAAAAATTATGCCAACAAAGTGGAATGCAACTTCGTTTCTCCTGTCCTCACACCTCTCCTCAAAATGGCAAAGCTGAACGACAAATTAAATCAATTAACAACATTATGCGAACCTTATTAGCAAATTCATCCATGCCACCTTCCTTTTGGCACCATGCTCTTCAAATGGCCACTTATCTTTTAAACATTCTCCCCACCAAAGTTCTCGGATATTGTTCCCCAATGCAAGTCCTCTATCGGAAAGATCCCATCTATTCCCATCTTCGTGTCTTTGGCTGTCTATGCTACCCACTCTTTCCAGCCACTACAATCCATAAGTTGCAAGCAAGGTCCACCCCATGTGCTTTTCTTGGCTACCCATCACATCATAGAGGTAACAAGTGCTATGATCTTTCGAGTGGCAAAATTATTATTTCCCGTCATGTAATTTTTTATGACACACAATTTTCTTTCTCAAAAATACATGATCCATTCCCAAGTGTGTATGACCCTTTAAATGAAGACACCTCTCCACATTTAACTCATCACCTATGGCCCACTCTTCCTGCTACAAACCCCACCCCACATCTAGGCCCAGACTCTCGGCCACCTTCTCCTCAACCAACCCCAACCCCACCCACTCCCACCACTCCAATCTTAGCCTCACCAATTAATCATCTCTCTTCTCTGACCACTAACCATTAGCCCCCATTACCCAATCCCAGGCTTCACCAGATGACCACTTGTAGTCAACATGGCATAGTTAAAGCAAACCCCAAATATGCCCATAATTTGAGTACTTCCACCACCACCTCTATTTCCCCTTTACCTAAAAATCAGGTGAGTGCTCTTCATGACTCAAACTAGAAAGATGCCATGACGGATGAATATAATACTCTAATTAAAAATAAGACATGGGAGTTGGTACCCCAACCTCTTGATGTGAATGTCATTCGGTCTATGTGGATTTTTCAACATAAACACAACTCTGATGGTTCTTTTGAGAGGCATAAAGCCCGTCTTGTAGGTGATGGCAGGTCACAAAAGAAAGGAGTAGATTGTGATGAAACATTCAGCCTGGTAGTGAAGCCAGCGACCATTCGCACAGTTTTGAGCATTGCTTTGTCAAAGTCATGGCCCATTCATCAATTGGACGTCAAAAATGCCTTTTTTACATGGTACTCTCAATGAAACAGTCTATATGCATCAACCCATGGGTTTTAAAGATTCCTCTCATCCTGATTATGTTTGTTTGTTTGTTAAAGAAATCACTTTATGGCCTAAAGCAAGCCCCTCGTGCTTGGTACCAGCGTTTTGCACATCATGTGGCCACGATCGGTTTCAATCATAGTAAATCTGATCACTCACTTTTCATATATCATAAGGAATCTACCATTGCATATATTTTGTTGTATGTTGATGATATTATCCTAATCGCCTCCTCTGACTCTCTTCGAAAGTCAATTATGTCATTATTAAGTGTTGAGTTCGCTATGAAGGACCTTGGTCCACTGAGCTATTTTTAGGAATTGCAGTTACCCGTAATGCAACCGGTATGTTTCTCTCGCAAAAAAGGTATGCAGAAGAAATTCTTGAAAGAGCAGGGATGACTAATTGCAAAACTTGTCCCACACCGGTTGATACAAAGCCCAAACTTGGTATCTCTAATCACATTCCCTATGAGGATCCTACTAAGTATAGAAGTCTTGCAGGTGCATTGCAATATCTTACTTTTACAAGGCCTGGCATTTCTTATGCTATGCAACAAGTATGTCTTCATATGCATGATCCCAAGGAAAATCACATGAATGCTCTCAAGCGTATTTTACGTTACATTTAGGGTACTATTGATTTTGGCCTGCATCTATATAAATCCACCATTGGCAATCTCCTCTCCTACACAGATGCCGATTGGGGGTGGATGTCCAAATACTAGACGATCTACCTTCGGTTATTGCATTTTCTTCGGCGATAATTTGATTTCATGGTCGTCCAAACGACAACCTACATTATCGCGTTCTAGTGTCGAGGCCGAATATCGAGGAGTAGCTAATGTTCTTTTTTAATTCTTGTTGGATTTGAAACCTCCTTCTTGAGCTTCATTGCCCAATTCACAAAGCTACAATGGTGTACTATGACAATGTGAGTGCCATTTATCTATCCGATAATCCTGTTCAACATCAACGCACATATAATAATCATACAGTTGAATAAGAAAATCAACTATGAAATTCATAGATATAGATTTCCATGCTTTATCCATGATTGATAAAGGTTGTAGAAGACTAGTAGGTAACTATGGGCTTACTCTGTTGGCAAATGTTACATTTTTATCCCCATTATTTTTTCTTATTTTACATACATTTCCAATGAAATTGTTCTTTAATTCTCATGTAAGTTAGTTCGTGACATGACTGGCAAAGAACGGTTAAGTTGTGAGAGTGTTGTAGGATTTTAGTCTTCAAACCTAAATCATTTCCTACCACAAACTTGCCTTTCCGCTTGAGGAATTTTTCCTCTTGATGAATTTTCCATCATGAATGTAGTGCTTGCAAGACTGTTGTGTCATTCTGATTTTGTCCACTAGCTTCTGTAATCTATGATCCACCTTCCAGAAGTCTTTTGCCTCTTTTATCAACTAACATGTCAAAATCAAAATTGTTGCTAAGCTATTATTGCATTCATTTTTGGATAAAGCATCTGTTCCAATATTTTCTTTTCCCTTTTTATACTCAACAAAGAAATCCAATCCCATTAATTTCTCTAGCCCCAATTTTGCATAAGCGTAGTAGGAGGTTGTTCAAGGATATGCTTATGAGCTTTTTGATCTGTCTTTAAAATGAAATGCTAACCTACTATGTAGTGTTGCCACTCCTTTTACTGCAAATAGAATAGCAAAAAAAATCCTTTCATAAGCTGATAAAAGCTTATACTTTGGACCCATAATCTTACTTATGTAAGCAATGGGGTGGTTTGATTGCAACTGTACTACTCCTATGCCAATGCTTGAAGCATTTGTCTTTATTATGTAAGGCTTTGTGAAGTCAGGTAAGATCAAAATAAGTGCTTGAAACTAATGCTTGTTTTAACTTGTTGAATGCTTCATTTGCTACTTCAATCCATTTGTATTTTCCATCCTTCTGTAGAAAACCAATTAAGGTTGCTGCCGTTTTTCCATATCCTTATATAGACCTTCTATAATATCTTAAGTAAGAAGTCTGAGTTATTTTAGATTTTTATGTTATCGCCATTGTTATAGATCAATAATTTTATCAATATCTAGTTGCACACCTCTTATTGAGATTTGATGTCCCAAATAATCCACTTGTAATTTGTCAAAGCTGCATTTCTTAAGTTTAGTGCTAGAGAGTTGTATTGTAGGATTTGTAGAGTTGTTTGCAAGCATTTTAGATGATCTTCCCAAGTCTTAGTATAGACTAGGATGTCATAAAAAATACTAGAATGAATTTTCTTAAATGCTTCCTAAAAATATTATTCATTAAATTCTAGAAAGTTGTAGAAGCATTGCTATGGCCAAAGGGTAAAATCACCTATTCATAAAGTCCATTATTTGTTTTGAAGGTTGTTTTGTAGATATCCTCCTTAGCCATCCTCACTTGATTGTAATTATTCCTTAGATAACTTAGAAAAGTAGTTGGCACCATATAATTCATCAAGAGGTCTTCAATTAAGGACATTAGAAAATTATTTTTGATAATGAGAGCATTAAGTTTTCTAAATTTTGTGCAACATCTATAGGAATCATCTTTCTTCTTAACTAAGACTAGAGGTGATGAACTGTAGCTTGAACTTTATCTGATAAAGCCAATGGACAACAACACTTTGACTTGCCTCCCAATTTCTAATTTTTGGATATATGGGTACATGTATGGTTTTAAACAAACATGTTGTTTGTTAGTGTAATCTTATGGTCATACCTTCTTTTTTGACGTAATTTGGTTGGTTCATGGAATAAATTATGAAATATTTGTGGCAAAGTGTTTAATTGAGATTATTGTGTTGTTATTATTATTTGTGCATTCTAATTACACAATATTAAATTAATTAATTATTTACAAATAAAATTTGTACATAATAAACAAAATCTACAGGTAAAGTATAATTTCTATGATTTTTTTTTACAATTAAAAATATGCAGGAAAAACCATCATAATTAACATTATATACAAATTAATCTATAGGCAAAATATTTATATCAATTTTTCGTAGGTAATACCTACTGATATTTTTATAGATAATACCTACAAACTAATCCGTAAGTAATAGCTACAGAATAATCTATAGGTAATAGTTACAGAATAATCTATAAATAATACATATTGAATAATCCATCAGTACTCACCTATCGAATAATTCGTAGATAATATGTAACGTCTCAAATCATTATTCTTAATATTATAATTTTTTTTAAATAATAAAACAAGTAAATAATATTCCAAGATTTTTTTTCCTAGTCAATGATCAACTTAAATAAAATAGATGTAAAAGATCTATTTAGTAAAAGGAAATATTTAATAATTATTTAACTCAACTTAAATACGATTGATAAATATTAAATTAAATCTATAAACAATAAATTTAAGGATAAATAATAAATTTCAGAAATAAGTTAAGCATTATTCATAAAATATTTATATGATGTGAAATTATATTATGATTATATAAACTAAACATTTTGTTTATTCATTCCAAGAAAATAAGATAAATACATATCATTTCTACAATAACTTAATTATTTATGAGAAAGATACTATTTATAGTAATATTTAAACATTACAAAATAATATTATGGTTAAGGAACCTATCATTCAAAATCACAAAATAATCACAATTATTCTTATTATTTAACAAAGATATCCTCAGATTAGAGTATAGAAATTTTTATTCATATATATGTATAATAATATAAATCCCTATACTCCGAGCAGGTTCCCTATCAACAAAAAGAAGCAGGATTGACCTACCGATCAAATTCTCATCTAAGAGATGAGCATCTCACGAATCTTCTTACATAATTCCTAAAAAATTGGTTGTAAGGGTGAGTTTCTTCCTCAACATATTCTTCCAACAAAATTCAAAATATTTATGTTTAACCATCACAAAAATGAATATTTAATCAGAGAAAATAATTAATATAATCAAGTATTACATCTTAATAAAATTCTTTAACTATCAATTTCCAACTTCGTCAAATAAGTTCTTTTAATCTTTTTGCAATATTATTATTTAAATTCTCTCATATTTCCTTATCACGTACGCTGATCATATGTCTCACTCACATAATCATTCATACGGTGATCACATTAGTTTCGGTACTCTAGGTACCTTGAGATCCCAAAATAATGCTGTCAACCCCACCACCCAGGTGACATTGGCCTTACAACGGTGTGGATAGACGCCGGTTGGCAATACGCCCCACGGATACAACGTATGCGCACAAGCCCCTTTGGCAAAAAGTATAGGCAGCGATTCAGTCGGGTAATGGAGTGTGAGGCCCGCGGCAGTTCCCATTGCACACTGTGTACATCACGGCATGGACCACTCCGCCACACTCATTCCCCAAGGTTATCAAACCTTCTTGAACTATACCCCAGTGTATCTCTGCAACTCATCTACACGGAAATTAAACTTGAAACAATATATTATTGTTCCCATTTCAAAGTTTTTTTCTACCCTCTAGGTAGTCTCAAATTCTCACCATCAAACGCTATTTTAAAATAAATAAATAAATAAAACACTTTGGGGGGTGCAAATAGTAATAATTAATTTTTTTTTTAACATTAAACAATTTCAAGCAACAATCAACTCATACAACATCATAGATTGAAGATTAGAGTAAGGAATTAACTCCCCTTACCTTAAAAACTCGCAATACACAAGAACAGAGAACATTTGAGAACCTTAATACTCAATCCTTCCTAAATCAAGAAAACTACCATTAATCTAAGATTTGAATCGGTAATAATGAAATTGGAAGCTTAGATTTAAGTAAAATTACCTTAATTCAAGAAGAAATGGAGGAAATGAGCTAAGATTTGAGTTTGAAATTTTTTTCCGAAACGGAGGAGAAGAAAAAATTGACGTGTAGGAAGAAGAAGAATTTGAAAATTGGTGAAGAGAGAGAAGAAGAAGTTGTCGTGGGGAAGAGGAGAAAAAAAAACTTCCCTTGCAAGTTTTGAATATTTTTTTTTTAATTTTTAATTTTTTTCTTCTTCTTCTTTTTTTTCATTATTTATTTATTTCATTTCATTTCATTTTTTTTAACCTCATTTCCCTTTTTTTTTCTAATAATAATAATAATAATAATTTCTATTAATTTTAATCTAACACACAAATAAAATTTATGCCTAAATTTAAGGGTGTTACAACTCTCCTACCCTTTTAGAAATTTCGTCCCCGAAATTCATTGCCAACTAAAGAGATTTGGTCATAATCTCATCTTATCCTGTAGGTTTCAATCTCATGTTTTCCCTATCACCAAAAATGGTTTTTTTTTTTTTTTAAATTTCTCCCTTTATAATACTTATAGAATTCATTATACTCTTACAACCTCATCCTTTATTGCAATATTTTCATTTAACGCTTTACATCCAAAATTCCACCTATCATACCAAATTTAACACTTAAGAAGCTAAACATAGTCTTATTCCCCTTTTAGGCTTTACTCCGACTTATTAATGATTGTTAATGTCCCTCATTGCTCTTAACATACTTAAAAATATCTTCATAAAACTTTGTATCATTTATCCAAATGTCGATAAAATACTTTTCTTATACTCCATACCTGTTACCCATTTTCTAAATGTTGATATTACTTTTTCTCTAGCGGCATAACTAAATACTTACTATATCTAGAGTAAATCCATAAAATAATATTTGGTTCTCCTCTCACATCACTTGAACTTAATGGTAACTAAATCACATGCTAATTCTCCTTCTTCAAATCAAACTTCAATCTTCTAAAATTTTCATAAGTCTTTTGTAACTAGATTCATGATAACTTGTAACTTTTAAAGACATAGAATAGGGCTGACAACGGAATTTAGAAAATGATTTCAAAGAAGTCTAATATCAGGAGGGAAAATCATCTTGACTAAGTTCTGAGTGTGCACCCTCACAACTCTATCAAAATTCATTTCTTCCTGAAAACTTTCATTCTGCTTGAATGTAGAGATGATAGGAAAAATATTTTGAGGCATGGGATTCATCAATAAACAACTTGTTTAGAAATTCATACAAGGATAGAGAGAAGAATCCAATGATGAACAGTAGTTATAGAAGGACATGCAATTTATAATAACAGACAACAACAATTTTTTTTTCTTTGAACCACGAGAATTTTCAGAATTTAGTCAGGTGGGAGTACAACCTAATATTGATCTTGTTTATTCTCTCTTTGAACTTTTGTATTAGAATATTCCAAATGGAGGAAGAAATCCTAGTTCTTTATTTTTCTGTTGTCTAGGTCATGATGTCTAACTATCGAGTACTTATTGTTCAAAAAGAATTCTCTAACACATCTTAAGTAAATAATCATTCTTCTTTCTTGTCAAGTATTCAATTCAATACTGTCATATGGTCCCTATTGTATTACATCCAATAATATCATAACCTACATCCGATAATCCTTACGTATTTACTTCAAAGTCAAAGTCCCTCTTAAATCTTAGAAGATGATACCTTATAAGGATTCACAAACCTTCACGTTCTAGGGTACAAAGTCAAAACAATTATATGTTACTCTCAACTTTCATTGAGCTAAAACTTTTTCTTTATTTGGGATTTAATATAGTCTCACTCTAAGTACACATTACACTCAACCGTATCATACAATGCTTTGCAAAAGTCGACAAACCCAGTCGGTCCAACATTTTAATCATATATCAAATTCTCCAAGTACTAAAATCATTTATACCGAAGCCAGCAATTAAAAAAAAATGCTTAAACTCCTAATAATGATAATATGAAACTAATGTCTCAGTTTTAGACGAATTCATAACTTACATTTTCAATTATTCCTTCTAACCATAGAGAACACAAAGATAAAACAATTACTACACAAATTTTCACTATGATTACCAAGTAAATCATACAAACAATGTTCAGTTTATATTCTTATTTTCACAAGAATATAAAAATACACAACACAAGCAATGGCTAAGTCCAAACCCCAGTCTTGTTAGGATGAATTGCTCTGATACCACTAATGTAACGCCTCAAATCATTATTCTTAATATTATAATTTTCTTTAAATAATAAAACAAGCAAATAATATTCCAAGATTTTTTTTTCCTAGTCAATGGTCAACTTAAAATAAAATAGATGTAAAAGATCCATTTAGCAAAAGGAAATATTTAATAATTATTTAACTCAACTTCAATACGATTGATAAATACTAAATTAAATCTATAAACAATAAATTTAAGGATAAATAATAAATTTCATAAATAAGTTGAGCATTATATGGTGTGAAATTATATTATGATTATAGAAACTAAACATTTTGTTTATTCATTCCAAGAAAATAAGATAAATTCATATCATTTCTACAATAACTTAATTATTTCTGAGAAAGATACTATTTATAGTAATATTTAGACATTACAAAATAATATTATGGTTAAGGAACCTATCATTCAAAATCACAAAATAATCACAATTATTCTTATTATTTAACAAAGATATCCTCAGGTTAGAGTATAGAAATTTTTATTCATATATATGTATAATAATATAAATCCCTATACTCAGAGCAGGTTCGCTATCAACAAGAAGAAGCAGGATTGGCCTACCGATCAAATTCTCATCTAAGAGATGAGCATCTCACGAATCTTCTTACATAATTCCTGAAAAATTGGTTGTAAGGGTGAGTTTCTTCCTCACCATATTCTTCCAACAAAATTCAAAATATTTATGTTTAACCATCACAAAAATGAATATTTAATCAGAGAAAATGATTAATATAATCGAGTATTACATCTTAATAAAATTCTTTAACTATCAATTTCCAACCTCGTCAAATAAGTTCTTTTAATCTTTTTACAACATTATTATTTAAATTCTCTCATATTTTCTTATCACGTACGCTGATCATACGTCTCACTCACATCATCATTCATACTGTGATCACATTAGTTTTGGTATTCTAGGTACCTTGGGATCCCAAAATAACACTGCCAACCCCACCACCCAGGTGACATTGGCCTTACGCCGGTGTGGATAGCCGCCGGTTGGCAATACGCCCCACGGATACAACGTGTGCGCACATGCCCCTTTGGCGAAAAGTATAGGCAGCGATTTAGTCGAGTAATGGAGTGTGAGGCCCGCGGCAGTTCCCATTGCACACTGTGTACATCACGGCATGGACCACTCCGCCACACTCTCATTCCCCAAGGTTATCAAACCTTCCTAAACTATACCCCAGTGTATCTCTGCAGCTCATCCACACGGAAATTAAACTTGAAACAATATATTATTGTTCCCATTTCAAAATTTTTTTCTACCATCTAGGTAGTCTCAAATTCTCACCATCAAACGCTATTTTAAAATAAATAAAACACTTTGGGGGGTGCAAATAGTAAAACAAAGGTGCAAATAGTAAAACAAAGGTGCAAATAGTAATAATTAATTTTTTTTTTTAACATTAAACAATTTCAATAAACAATCAACTCATACAACATCATAGATTGGAGATTAGAGTAAGGAATTAACTCCCCTTACCGTAAAAACTCGCAATACACAAGAACAGAGAACATTTGAGAACCTTAATACTCAATCCTTCCTAAATCAAGAAAACTACCATTAATCTAAGATTTGAATCGGTAATAATGAAATTGGAAGCTTAGATTTAAGTAAAATTACCTTGATTCAAGAAGAAATGGAGAAAATGAGCTAAGATTTGAGTTTGAAATTTTTTTCCGAAACGGAGGAGAAGAAAAAATTGACGTGCAGGAAGAAGAAGAATTTGAAAATTGGTGGAGAGAGAGAAGAAGAAGTTGCCGTGGGGAAGAGGAGAAAAAAAAAACTTCCCTTTCAAGTTTTGAATTTTTTTTTTTTAATTTTTTTTTTTATTTATAATTTTTTTTTTCTTCTTCTTTTTTTTTCTTTATTTATTTATTTCATTTCGTTTCATTTTTTTTAACTTTCTTTTTCTTTTTTTTTCTGATAATAATAATAATAATTTTTATTAATTTTAATCTAACACACAAATAAAATTTATGCCTAAATTTAAGGGTGTTACATAATACCTACCCAAAAATTAGTAGGTAACTCACAAGTATTAGGAGGCCACCAAAATACACACAAGAAAGAAAGAGTGAAGAAGAAGAGGTTGTAGCTTCAATCATAAATTGTTACCTCCAACACCCTTTTCCAAACCAACCAAGGCTTTTCTTACCAAGCCTCAAATAGTCTTTGGTTCTATGACTCCTCTACCTATAATTCTAATTTCACTCTTTGTGAAGAACCTCGTATTAATTTCAATTCAAATATTTTACATACCAACTTTTCGTGTGATTAGAAATCTAGTTGTATTCTCTTGTATCACACCCATCTTCAGAAAAAGAAAGATATTTGTTTGTTAATATGTGACTTTATCTTATCTACTTGTTTATTATTTTGTAATTAAGGTATTGACATTATAATTAATTTAATCAAAATTTATTAACATTATATTACTTTTTATATAACTTGATACGAGTTTTTTCATACAAAATTAAGAAAAAAATTATTAATTCAAATAAGTTCATAAAGTAATACCCTTAATTTAAAAAAAATATATTCTTGTTTTATTTATAAACTAATATTAACTTATAAAAAAAAAAAAAAAAAAAAAACTTATCAATTCTCAAACATTTGGAAAAAGGAAATGAGAAAAGGTAAAAAAGAAAAAAATACAATTCATTAGAAGTAGCTTACCTTGGCCCAACAAAGTCATTCACTAAAGAGTCTAACAATGACCACTTCAGAATTCAGACAACATATACAATTCATATGATGTATTTATCATAGTTTGTAGCCATTTGATATTGCACACTTCTCTACATTTTAAGTACATATTAGATAACGTTCTCTTATTCTCTAACTTCAATTATCTATTTCTGTAATACTTAAATAGTAATTTTAATTGTAAATTTTTTTAATGAGAACTAATAAAAATTATTATTAATATAAAATTTATTATAAATATTATCAAACTTATTATATCGATTTATATTATAATTTGGTCATTTAAGTATTCATGTACAAATTATATGAACATTTTAAATATTTTAATTGTAGCTTTATAATTTTTATACTCCTATTTTTAAAATTTGTGAGCTTATTCTTCCAAACAAACAAAAAACTTTGCTAGCTTGTTCATAATATTCTATTGTGATAATGAGTCATTCTCAAGTGAGGGAGGACCATAATTCTCATAATCACTATAATCACTCTAGAACAAATAGAAGAATATTTTCGAACCATTAACCTAAGATACATGAATATATTGCATAGAATTATGTGAGTCTTATGAAGTATATCCAAGTATGACGTCATTTAAAATCTTAAGGCATATTGGTATGAAGGTTGTACCTTGTTGGGAATGTGGTATTTATGGTCTAATAATAAGATCCAGAACAAGAGCATTGTTAGGACTAGCTCATAAGATTCCTCATTATAAATTGACTCATTGATGGAAATCATCATAACAAAGTTTAGAAATAAAATTCATTCATGCTCCTCATATTCTTTTAATCCATAAATATATATTGTATATAATTAACCAAAGTTAATCCATAGAAACTATGAACTATTATTTTATCTGTTTTAAAAAGATCATGCTAAAGATGTCAAAAGATGTGCCTTGTTCCTATCTAGAGTATATATTAATGAGAAAAAAATTTATAGCATAAGAGGGAAATAATAACATTAACCAAAGTGATGAAAATCTTGAAGATTCTCAGGTTGAAAAGCTACTATGTCACCAATGAAGTTAACTATCGACCTAATTAGCAAGAAACTCCCACTTGACTTGTTTATGGTTTTGTGGCTTTTATAGCATATGTATACATACATATATATATATATATATATGAAACATAATTGTTTTTTAGTTGTGGCTTTCACAGCATAAACATACATATGAAACATCTTTTAGATAGCATGGTCTGCAAGCAAGATATGTTGTTACTCTACTTTCTTAAATGTTTACCATCTAAGATTTGAGATTAAAAATGTGTAGAAAATAATTCTTTAAAAATATTAATATTGTATAATGGATGCTATGAAGTAGATGAAGAAATGGTTTAAATTTTTGTTACAGCATTCAGTTCTTTTCTTCTCACATTATGTTGATAATATTACTCTAGTAAACTAACTAATTATAAAATTTATCATAAGACTAAGTTTTTTAGGTGGAATTCCATTCTTAGGTTTATTAGTAGGATTGTATTAGGAATAATGTTGGCTTGCTCTTTTTTTTTTTAATTCTTTAAATGTTGGCTTACTCTATTGAACAAAGTAAAGAAAAGAGAGTGATCGATCGGAACAACGCCTAAAAAAAACCGTAACTACATAAATCATGGTTGTATGCTCACAAGACATGTGTCAATAGTTCGACCTATGTCAACCCCATCTCAAGATTGAGGTGAGATCGAACCAAAGATCCTAATACTTATAAGAGGAAGCAATTCGATCGAAAATATACCCTAACCCCAAAATTTCTTCGTATATCAAATCAAACAACTCCTAAAGGCAACAGAAAACTCAAACCCTAATAATTTCATAAATTGTAAGTAGAATAACGTACTTCTTCACTTGACTTTGTCTCCTCCTTTGAACTCACGAACATTGTGACTTCACTTTGTCTCCTTCACTATGCTCATGTTGGGACTTTACTCATGATTAAACTTTACGATTGAAGGAAAATAAATATATTAGGGATCATAATGAGACAATGGATAAGCGAAAGGGAGAAAATTGGGGGCAATGCTAATAGGAGAAGTGAAAGGGAGAAAATTGGAGGTGTAGCTAATGGGAGAAGTGGAAGGGAGAAAATTAGGGGTGGGGCTAACAAGAGAAGCATAAGGGAGGAAATGAAAACTAGGGGATGAAAGTGAAACTATTTTATTTAAAAAAAATAAATCAATATCTATAAGTAAAATTTGTATGTTAAAAATCAAATTACCTACTAACTTATTCCTACTTAATATTATATTATATACAGATATTTGTTTGTACGTAAAATCAGTAAGGTAAAATTACTTATTAATTCAAATCAGTATATAATTTTCTATATATAAAATCAACAGATAATATTATAAGTATCTATTAATTTTAATTCATACATAAGTTATTGTATATAATTAATTAATTTAATGTTGTGTTAATTATAACTTGGAAGAAAATAATAGCTTGTATCACAAGTAATATGGTTAGGACTTATGTTTTTAAATTTCTTGAGACTTGAATGTTGTCACTCTGGTGTTGTCCACCCTGTAATTCTCCTTGATGCTAAAACTTTGTAGTCAATTGGGTATAATTCCAAGAAATTTCACCTAATGTCTTAAATCATTGCATGTCAAGAATGACTCCAAAATGGTTACTAGGCAAAACCAAGAAATCAACTATGAATGAATGATTATTGAATTTCTAGGACACATGAGGACATTTTCTTGCAATTATGAGTTATTTATGCTACAATTACAAGAAAGTCTCTAATTAAAGTATTTTTTAATCCTAACAACTTCATCCATTTTTCACTGATGAAATTGTATGTACTTCCTATATCCATCAGGAACAAAACTTCTTATTCTTTTTTAAATTTGAATTAAAACATTCGTCAAATTCATCTTGTGTAGAAAAGGTGATATTTAATTTTCTCCAAACATTACATTTTTGTCTATGATTCTTATCCCATTTCTCACCACAGAAATGACATAATCCTTTAGAAATACGTTCGCTAACCTCTTTCTTGGAATATAGTGATAGATTTTGAATCTACAACAGAAGATGAGTTTTGTGATGATGTTGTGTAATTTTACTATAGTGTAGTTATAGGTTGAGTTCTATTGTTTTGATCTGCACTGGACTAGAATCGTGAATATCTAAATTGCATCTCGGAGTTGGTCGATTTGTTCCCATTGAATTTCTTGAAGCACCTCATCTTTTAAATGTGTCAACCTCATATCTTCTTGGATTGTAGATGGTTGATGGACATGAACTGATTTTTCCAACTCCAAACATAATCCTAAAAGGAAGAAGCTAATTAAACTTTTCTTAAAATGTGAATTTGAATTCAGTAAGAAGACTAAATCAGTGTAGGATAAAAAAAAGTGTCATATCTACAAAAATTTGTGTAATATTCGATAAATTATTAATTACATTTGAAATTTAATCCTTTTTATTGTTTCAAATAAGGAGTATGAAAAGATGATAAAAGATAATTTAAATGATAATGATAAACGTATTATGATTGAATTTCATCTATCGTCCTCCTCTACACTTCCTTAATTGTCCTTATTCACATCAAATTGTCAATGTTCTTGCAGTCACAAAATATTCCTCTAAGCAATTCTTCATCATAGAATTTCTAAGAATAATTATTATAACCTTTGATTCATCGCACCATCATACTAATCAGCTTGCATTAGGTTTAAGACTATCACAACAAATATATTTAAATTTATCACTAACATTCAAACATATAGGATGATTTCATTCAAATCAAATTCATGATCTATTTCCCAATAAAATCATAAATCATAAAGCAAAGAGTGATTATTCCCAATTTACCTAAGCATTCAGAGCATAATCAAATCATTAATATTGAACAAAAGATGAAATAGAAATAATACAAGAGTAATACAAAAGAGTTTGATATATTACATTCAACATCATTACAAAGGAAATTAGTTACTCATTGTCATGAATAACCCTAGTACAAGAATGGATGATGGTATAAAGGAATAAGACATGGAAGCGCCTTCTAGTTGACCCCAAATCTTCTCCCTCACTCTCTTAATATAATTTTTCACTTTTAGAATCACCACCAATACTTTTGTATTTTCTAATTCATTTCGCAGCTCTCGTTTTATAGATAAAAATTAGGTTAAATATTCCTTTGCACCTTGGATCTCGAAGAGAAATAGAAAAATTTATTTTGTTACTAAATATTTTTAATGTTTTTTGTTCTTTTTATATATGCTCTTACAAAAATAAAAATACAAATTTTTCCCTTTAAGAAGGTTATTAATGTTTTAATTAGAAAAAAATGGATAGTTAAGTGATTAATATAAAATACATTTTATTAATATTTGTCATTTAACAAACACTTAATGCTATCTTTTCGAAGATCGTCAGGTGAACTAATAGATTATCAAAATTCTCTAGATATTCAAGTAAAAAACCTTTTTGTTTCGATCTTTTGAATTCTATAACTAGGTCATCAAATGCTCCATCATCAAACTTATTTCTACCATCTTACAAGATCTAAATCCATGTTTTGCTCTAAAAATCTAGTGTTTAAATGTAATGGCGTTGCCATGAGAATGCCTTTCCATTCATGGAGAGAAAAAGTAGACAATCTCTTTGATTTTTCGATGTGTCTTTGAGTTCAAAAAATTATTATGCTTTTGGCTATCATTCACGAAAATTGGTATCACCAAAAGATAGAAATTGTAGTTGGGTTCTATTACTAAGAGGGAGCTTTTGACATCTCATTGTGTGATTCATTCTCCTTCATTCTTTTTCTACCAACATTCAAGGTTGCTATTGAAGAAACTAATACATTGATCAATTTCTACAATACTTTCAAGGTCTTTTGTGTTAATTCTTGGCAATCCACCAATGTCTTCTTCATTGCTTCTATACATTGCTCAAGTTCTTTTGTTGTTAAGTTCAATTTTAATGATCCCTAATACGCTTACTCTCAACAATGAAGATTAAAAAGAAATAAAGAAGATCACAATTTTATTCATGAGAATCAATGACATATACAAAGAGTCTCACATAACTCATACTTACACGCTTTTTAATTCCATCCTGCTCTTCCTTGATTACAACTCATAATTGTTATAATATTTTCCTAATTTCGACTCTTAAAATATTTTTATTTCTTTTACATATCAACCCTCTTTTTTTATTTATTACATAATGTTCTATTAATATATGTCTTATGAATTGTTATTAAATATGAATTGTCTTTTACACTATTTGAGGAATAATATAGTGATTTTATTCGTTCTACATTGTTATTGGGCAATTCTCATGGGAAGGGGATGAGGAAAGTGTTAACGAGGAATAATATAGTAGGGAGTGAAGAGTATGATGGTGGGATTTAGATGAAGGAGCTATGACCACGTGCCAGATGTTCTCATCCAAAGAGAAGAGGAAGGAAATGAGAAGCAAAAATCTAGTACGATAATATAATAGTGAAATTTAAATTATTTTAATTATTTGGATAGAAGAATAAATTTAAGAAAATGAAAAAAAAAAAACAGATTATTTGAATTGAGAAAAAAATTATGAGTATAAAGTGAAATAAATATTTCTATTATTAATAATTATTTTATTATTTTTTATTATTTTTAATATTTTTTTAACAAATAGAAAATATATAATACTTTTAATATTTATTGTTTCTATTTTTAATTATTTATTATTATTAAAGAAAAAAGGAAAAAAAAAATACACATAATTGATGATAGGTTAATCTTAATCGATTAGGGTATTAAAATTGAATATATAACGTTTAATAAACCATCACGTAGCACTTGTCCTCCCTCTTTCCATATTTATTTTTCTTTCTTCGTAAATCTACACATCCAGTTAACGTAAATCCTTCTCTTTCTCTACTTTATGAATAATATATCAACATAGCAGCTTAAATAAAAATGATACATATAATAAACCACCTTTATCATGGAAACATGTCATAAAATTTAAGTAATTTCAAAATAAATTCATTTATTATTTACTGAGAGATATACTTCATTTGTTACATTCTATCATATCTGAAGCAAGTACTTTTCAATACTCAAAAAAAAATTATATCTGAAGCTTGTTTTCAAGAAATTGTTTCAGCTAAAACCACTTTCTAGGGTTGATACTTAAATTAAAACAGTTTCGTTATTTAACATCAACTTTATATTTGACATTAAATTTGTGTCAAACCAATGCTGAGATCTCGAGTTCGACATCATACTGCTTATAACAATAATTAATTATTTTATCAATGTTAACAAAATGTATCTTTGGTACTATATACCTACAATACTCATCAAATTTTTTTTATTTCCCCGTGCGTTGTATGGGTACTAATCTATTATATGAAAACGAATCCACATTCAAAATGGTACTTTAAAAAGGATGATAAGGTACGTTGCTTGTTATTTTAGTAATGATTGGAAAAAAAAAAAGGAGTTTTGATCACACATAATCCGGAAGAAACAAATTGTCTCTCCAAGTCAACCAAAATGTAAATGTTTCAAAAACATTAAGTCACCAGCTTTACAACAGACTATACTTTATTAAAGGACTCCCATTGCTAACTTGCACCAACAAGCAAGCCATGTGCTCCTGTTCCATTAGAAAATTAAACTATTAGGACAAACGTTATTTCAAATTCTTCTGTTGATAAGAAAAGAATGTGATGCTTAAATTCACTTTAATATTGTCAGTCTCACAAACATGAGTTAAAACTTTGACGCTATGCATACTAAATCCTGTGAAAGAAATTTAACGGCATTTGTTGCCAATAATGGAGAATCACATACTTGGGCACAATTATAAGTGTAAATCATTATATTCAGTGTCAAGAAACTAAGACATGATCATCACTTCTAATAAACTGAGAAGACAACATGACTTCCTCAGGAGCCACAATTACACAAAAGCAAGCATGCTAACAAACAAATAGCAGTAGAGAAAGAAAATACAAGACTATATTGAACTCTTCTAAGGGATCCATTCATCGCTAAGATGAATTAATAAAGCATTTCATAGTATTAGGAAGTCGCAAGTACTATTGTACATGTTAGTAAGCTATTATAAAGGGAATATTAAAGTAAAGTTGCATATACGAAGGTCATAGTTGTTTGTATCATAAATCCTTGTTAAGTGGGAAAAGATAGCATAATTTTCGTTTTATTTGATGCTTAACAACTTAAATCACTTTGATTCTAATCCATTTTTTTCCCAATGTAGGATGAATTTTTTGAATATCTTGGTACAGATCAAAGATTAGAATTTTACAAGAAATGGAACAATCATGGAAGAAAAAGATATATGTTGCACAGGGTATATCTCGCTCAAGTGTTCACTGCTCGCTTGAGCGAGAATTGAAGCAAAGCAGAGCTACCCTCTGGAGTTATCTCACTCAAGCGAAGCATGTCTCGCTTGAGCGAAAACTAGTGAAAAACAAAGTTGCTCTCGGGTCTTGTTTCGCTTGAGAGAAGATGGTTCGCTTGAGCGAAAGTCTTGTGTCTCGCTTGAGCGAGGTGTTTCGCTTGAGCGAAAACACCTTTACTAGTCCATTGTATAAAAAGATGAAATGCGAAGCTAGCTAGGGCAACTCGAGGAAACCACTTTGAAGCGTGCCTCAACTCATCTTTTTCTCCTTTTTCTTAGCTTTTAAGCATTGTAATGACTATCATGAGTGGCTAGTCTCTTTTCTCTTGGGATTGAATTTAATCCATTCAAACTCTCATGTATCTTGGTGATATTTTTATATGTTAATCTACTTCCTTTGATGTTATTATTCTAAAAAAAAAAGTGAGTATTCATTGTTTTGGCTCAAGGATATTTTTTGAGAAACAATCATAATTTTGGCTCAAAAGGATTTCTAATCAATGCAAGGTTGACTATTTGGCACTAGGTTATTTCAACTTGTAACAAAAAATGCCTTTGTCATTTTCAAGTCTTGCTAACATACAATCACATTCAAAAATCATCAATATCAGTTATAATCACAAAGTGTTGACTCTCAATTGACTGTTTTGGTACACTTCTTACCTAGGTTTCAACTAGCTTCTCCAGTTCAACTAACTCCCCTCATTAATTTTATTTTCATGCTCACTATCTTAAAATCACTTGTTGGAAACAATCATTTTTTTCTCTCTACTCCAAAATATCATTTCCAGCTTTCTTTTGTTCTAGATTTGAATTATACACATAAGCAATGATTTATGTGAAAACTTCAAAACAAAATGTGTAACAGTATCAACTAAAACTATTGACAACTATAAAGTAGTTAAAACAATAATTAAAAGAATTAAACTAAACGATGAACAACAAAACAAACAAATTAGTAGTTCAGTTCAAACAAAAATTAAAACAGGTTTCCAACTCAATTCAAATATGGAGTTCAGTTTCCTTCGTCATCTTCAATGTTTTCTTCTCCTCCTGAAGAGGTTTCTGCTTCCTCTTCTTGTTATGCAGATTCACCCCCCTAGGAAAGTAGGACGGTACCCAGGCCACTGAACAAGTGTGGCAAATTGATCAATAGTGGGCCAGTGTACTGGGTGAGGATGAAAAATCGGTGAAAGTTTTCATTCAAGCTCACTTGACCCCTATGGTTGACAGTTTTTTGGCTTTCAATGTAGGTCATGTGTAACTCCAAACGTTGCATATACTGAATCAATTTAGTACTCTAAGGTGAGGGAGCTCTTTCTGCTTGTCTTGCTCGACGTGTTTTGCGTTGTGGCTTGGAGGTTGTTCTTGTGCTTCTTGCTCCTAAGGGTTTTATGCAATACTTGTTGATGAATTTCCTGTCTATCGGTGGTTTGATCTTGACTGGTGGATTGACTTCTATCCCATTAGCTACACAAGGCGGTAATCAAGGAAGGAAAGCCCAAGACTTTTGTTTGCTCAGCATGTCGGCCCCCATCTTGAATGACAAATCGGTAAATTTCTTCATATATCAGGGTTGCCACATCCAATAAATGACCAAACAAGATACTAAACACAATGTAACACATCAGCATGTTTAAGTCCGAACTAAGCAAGAAAGAGGTCCAAATCTGGGTAATTGTTTTCATGTTGACCCGGAGAATTTTCATTGGTCTTCCCGCATGATTTGTTTCATATGATCTTCCAGGTATGCATAGGACTTGAGTTGTTTCATCATCATTAAATCCTGGTGAGAGCAAAGCTCTACTTCTCCAGAACTCTTGGTAAGTACATAACTCTCCTTCATCCAACCTTTCCCCAAAAAGTCTAAGAAATCCATTTTCCTCTGATTCTAGTTGTTTACCATCAATTGTTCTACATGGTAGAGGAGACCTCTATTTATAGGTGCTACCTTACTGCCAAATGAAATGGAAATGCTATTCTAAATGAAATTCAAATGCAACACATTAAAAGTGTGAACTAAAATCAGATCTAGATCCACCAATGAGAAGCCTCCTTTGTGCCATGTCACTCCTAGCCCATGTGCAGCCCATGTGGACGGTTTTGGAGGAAGTTGGAGATCACATGCTCCTCATTTAACACGTTTTTAATGAATGAGCTAAACGTGGTGCCCATGTGCAGCCCATGTGCAGCCCATGTTGACAGTTTTGGAGGAAGTTGGAGATCACATGCTCCTCATTTAACACATTTTTAATGAGCTAAATGTGGTGCCCATGTGCAGAATTCCCATGGGTCGTTTTGGCACCCATGTGGACGTTTGGAAGCCATGTGCTCCATGTGTTGCATGTGGAAAACGTGTGAAAG
Source organism: Macrotyloma uniflorum (assembly GCA_016859785.1). Lineage (NCBI taxonomy): Eukaryota > Viridiplantae > Streptophyta > Magnoliopsida > Fabales > Fabaceae > Macrotyloma > Macrotyloma uniflorum. The sequence continues at coordinate 322,042 of BDMB01000078.1, read as the reverse complement.
CAAGTTATGCACCTCTTTCTCCTTTGTTGCATGAAGAAGGTGAAGGAATGTGGAAATTGAGAGTCTTCTAGAACAATTACAAAGAAATAGTGTTTTTCTATTTACCTAAGCACCAAGAATTAAGTATAAGCTAGCTATACAATATTATTACAAGGAAATGGAAACAAATTTAAAATGGAAGTAAAAACCAAGAGATGTTGGCGTGTCATGCTCTTAGTAACTCTCCTTATGTAACATTCAAGAAGACTTAAGGAGAGTTACTAGGAGCATGACACGCCAACATCTCTTGGATTCTACTTCCATTTTAAAATTATTTTCCATTTCCTTGTAATAATGTTGTATAGCTTTTACTTAATTCTTGGTGCTTAGGAATCATGTTAGAAAAGCACTATTTCTTTGTAATTGTTCTAGAAGGCTCTCAATTTTCACACCTTCTTCATGCAACAAATGAGAGAATGAGGTGCATAGCTTGCTTCCCCACGTTTTCCACATGGAACACATGACTTCCAAACGTTCACATGGGTGCCAAAACGACTCACATGGGTGCCAAAACGACCCACATGGGAATTCTGCACATGGGCACCACGTTTAGCTCATTAAAAACGTGTTAAATGAGGAGCATGTGATCGGGCTTATTCTTCAAGTGGCGTAGGTTCCTCCACAACTCTTTCCTTCTCTAATCTTCTCCATTTGTAGTAGAACTATTGGTGAAGAATCTCTTTCACTTTATCCTTCATTTTCTTCAATTTTTGTTCTATTTTGCTGCTGTATTTTCCAAGACTGCACATGGGCTAGGAGTGACATGGCACAAACGAGGTTTCTCATTGATTGATCTAGATCTGATTTTGGTTCACACTTTTCATGTGTTGCATTTGAATTTCATTTAGAATAGCATTTTCATTTTATTTGGCAGCAAGGTAGCACCTATAAATCGAGGTCTCCTCTACCATGTAAAACACTTTTGATTTGAATAGAAATTTGAGAGATATTTTCAGAATTTTCAGAGTTTTTGTGTTCTCTTTTCTTTGAGAGGTCTTCATCCAACCTTTCCCCAAAAAGTCTAAGAAATCCATTTTCCTCTGTTTCAAGTTTTTCACCATCAATGGTCCAAGCATTGGCATAAAATTCTTTTACACGATCATACTTGGTCAAGACTCTACTAACTATCTCTAGTTCCGCCTGGTGATCTCATCATTAAAAACAAGATACCCATCTTTAGCAAGCTCAACTCTTCTTTCGAAGTTGAAGCTCCAATTTTGGATGACTTCATACCTTCTCTGTCTAGCTTCATCCCTGAACATATTCTGATTTAATGGTGTGGATGGTTATTCCATCCAGATTCTCTTGGTTGAAGTCATTCAAAATTGGAGTTTCAACACCGAAAGAAGAGTTGAGCTGGTTGAAGATAAGTATCCTGTTTTTAATTATGAGATCACCATGTGAAATTGGAGACAGTTAGCAAAGCCTTGGTCCAAGTATGATCCTGAGATTGTAAAGGAATGTTATACCAATGCTTGGACTATTGATGGTGAACAACTGGAAAAACGCTCTACAGTCAGAGGAAAATGGATTTCTGATCGGAACACTATAAATGACTTTTTGGAAATCCATTGAGGTTGGATGAAGGAGTTATGTATTTACCAAGAATTTCAGAGAAGTAGAGGTTTGCTCTCACCGGGATTTAATGATGATGAAACAGCTCAAGTCCTATGCATACTTGGAAGATCATATGAAACAAATCATGTGGAAAGATTAATAAGAATTCTCTAGGCCAACATGAAAACAATTACCCAGATTTGGACCTTCTTCTTGCTTGCCAACATTGTTTGAGGCACAGTTCGGACTTAACATGCCCAGGTGTTACATTGTGTTTAGCATCTTGTCTGGTCATTTATTGGATGTGGCAACCTGATATCTGATGAAATCTACCAATCCAATTTGTCGTTCAAGATGAGAGCTGACATGCTCCGCAAACAAAAGCCTTGGACTTTCCTTCCTTGATCACCGCACTGTGTGCAACTAATGGGGTAGAAGTCAATCTATTAGTCAAGATCAGACCACCAATTGACAGGAAATTCATCGACAAGTACTGCATAAACCCTCAGGAGGAAGAAGCACAGGACCAACCTCAGCAACCACAACGCAGAGCATGTCGAGCAAGACAAGTAGAAAGAACTCCCTTACCTCAGAGTAATATATGCAACGTCTAAAACTACACATGACCCACATTGAAAGCCAACAAGCTGCCAACCATAGGGGGTCAAGTGAGCTTGAATGAAAGTTTTCACTGATTTTCAATCCATTCCTCTCACCAAGTACCCTGGCCCACTTGATCAATTTGCCACACTTGTTCAGTGGCCTGGGGACAATCCTACTTTCCCAGGGGGTGAAGCTGCAGCTGAAGCAGAACAAGAAGAGGAAGAAAAAACTTTGTAGGAGAAGAAGAAACATTGAAGATGATGGAGGAAACTAAACTCCATATTTGAACTGAGTTGGAAATCTGTTTTAATTTTCTTTTGTTTAGTTTATTTTATGTTTGAACTGAAATGCCAACTTGTTTGTTTTGTTATTCATCATTTAGTTTAATTCTTTTAACTGTTGTTTTAACTGCTTTATAATTGTCAATAGCTTTAGCTTTAGTTGATGTTTACACATTTTGTTTTGAAGCCTTCACAAAAATCATTGCTTATGTTTTTAATTCAAATCTAGAACAAAAGAAAGCTGAAAATGAGATTTTAGAATAAAGAGAAAAAATGATTGTTCCCAACAACAAGTGATTTTAAGATAATGAGCATGAAAAATAAAATTAATGAGGGAAATTAAGAATTTGTTGAACCGGAGAAGCTAACGGAAACCCAGGTGAGAAGTGTACCAAAACAGTCAATTGAGAGTCAACACTTTGTGATTATAACTAATATTGGTTGATTCTTGAATGTGATTGCATGTTAGCAAGATTTGAAAATGACAAAGGCATTTTTTGTTACAAGTTGAAGTAATGTAGTGCCAAATAGTCAACCTTGCATTGATTAGAAGAAATCCTTTTGAACCCTATTTGAGCCAAAATTATGGTGGTTTATGAAACAATGTCCTTGAGCCAAAACAATGAATACCCACTTTTTTTTATATTTGAAAGATTGAAGAACTATGAATGGAGAAAAAGGTTTAGTTGAGAAAAAAGAAAGGGAAAGAAAAGTATTGAAGGTTGTGGTTGACAGATAATTGATAAATTCAAAAGAAAAAAAAATTGGGAAAAGAAAAAGGAAATTCAAAATGGTGAGAAAGATGAATTTTGGAATCAAGATTATCAGCTCAATGTTGTTGTTGAAAAAGAAACATGAGTTAGAGCTCAGACTCGAGGAAAGAATAGACAAGAATCATTCATAAGATTTCAATCTTTCAAATATTTTTTATATATCATAAAAAAAACCAATGAATTTCTTGATAGCCCAACCTCATTACAAGCCTCAAAAGACCTTGATTCGAGTCTTGCTTAACAAATGGTGAATGCTTAAAGATGATTATCAATGTTGGATTATTTGAATGAAGTGATTAAATGAGAGAAACACTTGCCTGTGAGAGATAGAAATGGAATTGCATATCATTTTAGTTGAGAGATGATGTTTCTCTAAGTATAGTTGATGAATAATTCCCCTTTTAGTTTTGTAATTGAAGTGCACACTTATCTTATTCTCACTTAAAGTTGTGAATGTTAGAACTCCTTACAATAAAATTCTCAAGAAAACTGTTTGCATGTGTTATATGTTCTGGATGAGAAGGTGACAACCAGCAATGATTTCTTAACAACATTCAACTATGTATAATTTAGTTAGGATCAACAACATAGAAATTTTTTTTTTTGTGAAAAGTACTATACTTTGCTTGAGGACAAGTAAGATTCTAGGTTGGAGGGAGTTGTTAAGTGGGAAAAGATAGCATAATTTTGGTTTTATTTGATGTTTAACAACTTAAATCACTTTGGTTCTAATCCATTTTTCTCCCAATGTAGGATGAATTTTTTGAATATCTTGATACAGAGCAAAGATCAAAATTTTTACAAGAAATGGAGCAATCATGGAAGAAAAAGGCAGATGTTGAATAGGGCATATCTCGCTCGAGCGATTCACTGCTCGCTTGAGCGAGATTGAAGCATAGCAGAGTTGCCCTCTGGAGTTATCTCGCTCAAGCAAAACATATCTCGCTTGAGCGAGAACTGGTGAAAAACGAAGTTGCTCCCGAGTCTTGTTTCACTTGAGCGAAGATGGTTCACTTAAGCGAAAGTCTTGTGTCTCGCTTGAGCGAGGTGTTTCACTTGAGCGAAAACATCTTTATTGGCCATTGTATAAAAAGCTGAAATGCGAAGCTGGCTAGGGCAACTCGGGGAGACCACTTTGAAGCGCGCCTCAACTCATCTTTTTCGCCTTTTTCTTAGCTTTTGAGCATTGTAATGGCTACCATGAGTGGCTACTTTTCTCTTTGGAGTACTTAAATGGTTGGTTCTATCTCCATGATAACTAACTTTTAAGAGAAGATTTCCCAAGAATTTGAGGTCTTTTACTTCGAAAAGACTACCTAAGGAGGGGACGACCAAAAAGGCAGGGTGCAGTATAGTAAAGATTTACCCTATGCGACATGAACTCTCAAGGGCAATGCTATGATAGAGACTTTGATATTATGGAGTGTATAAGTCTCACATCAAGTAGTATGAGATGCTCAATAGAGTACTTAAATACTTAAGTGGCTTGGTTCTCCCTCCTTACTACTAACTTGGAAGGGTTCCTCAAGTGCTAGGGTGCTTACCAGACTCATAATTTATCGTCTAATCTTAGTAGTTTGTTGACAAATATTCTCCTCTCATCAATTACACCCCTTACTCTTCTTTTCCTTACTTTCTTCTTAACAAAAAAAATTAAAAATGGCGGTTAAAGATGCAAAACAAACCCTTCCATATATCTCTTCACCAACAACTTAAGCTTTTGGCATTGATGGTTCATGGGGATAGCAGGCCCATTATCAATTAGGTCTATGTCAGAAGAAACAAAAATGGATCAGGAGGATTAGGACAGTTGGTAACTAACTGTATAAATTATAACTAGTTACAGGATTTTGTATAAATAAGCAATTGTACACAAGGGAGGGGTGGAAAAGTAATAGGAATGTGCAGAGGTGCTAAGGTAAACTCATCCAAAAAGGACCTTGGTATCAAAGCATTTATATGAAATGGTCTAAAGTTCAATCCCTGCGGCTCTCATTCCTTCAATAAAAAAAAAAAACAAATTTTAGCACAAGGTAGGCTATAAATGGCAACGACTTCCTGCACTTCTATAATTTCATTTAGGACCTCGTATTATAGTGGAATGACAAAAATTACCTTTTAAAATCATTTTTCAAAAAATACAATCCGGAATGTGTTAAAAAATCTTTTGAATTACACGTTCGAGAAACATCATGTGTTAGAGGATTATCACTGGTAGATGAAATGCATCATGTGATGTCACGTTTTCACAATTTAATAGTTTTCCAATTTCAGTGATGCATGAATGATTGAATCCACCTTTGATCATGCATTGTGGATTTTCCTTTGAGAGTATGTCTTAAGCCTGGTAAACACTTCATTCCACCATCGGGTAACATTCTGGAATTTCAACCAAAAAAATTTAAAAGCGGAAAGCATGATCAAAAAGCATCATCCGGAAAGTTTCAATTTTTAAATTTCCAGAAACAACGATCTAGAATAGCTATTAAATTGTTCTGTAAAGTCCATTCCGTAATAATAAATCTTACAGTCTTATAATGTAGTGTTCGGAAATGAATAATCCAGATTAGTTTAAAATCAATTCCAGATAATCCAGAATAATTTAAAATCAATTTCAAATAACGCATTCCAGAATTTCTCATTCCGAAATATATTTTTCATAATACTTTCAGAATGTTTTCAGAATGCTTCCAGAATGTGTAATCTGGAATTTTTTTAATACATTCCGGATTGTTCGGAAAATGTAACAATTTTAAAAAATTATTTTCGTCATTCCATTGTAATGGGGAGATGCGGGAAGAAATTATGGAGGTTTTCAGAATGCTCCCTGAACCTATAATCCAGAGGTTTTCCTGATACATTCAGGATAGTATTTTCCAGAAATGTAAGGATTTCAAAATATTATTTTCATTGTTCCACAGTAATCGAGAGATGCAGGAAGAAATTATGGAGGTTCGGGAAGCAATTACCCTATACAATTTCCACACTTCAAGCCCAAATGACTCTTGCACTAGATGCATAGAAGATGTAATATAAAATTATTCATGTAACAACTTTCAGCTTTTGGGATCATTGGTTCATGATATAGGCTCATTGCAAAATAGTTCCCACAATAAAATGTAGAACGTTTTCTATTGATTCATTTTGGGAAAGAGAGTATAAGCCCCTTTAAACTGAGACCATTTTGCAAAATCAACGCAATAAAATTTAAAATCTCCCTAAGTAGTCCTTTAGTGTAGTCATTATCCAAAACAATGATTTAAATCCTAGCTACCAATGAGTAGCAGCAGGGTCCAAAAACTCTATAACAAGATAGTGTATAACCCTACAACTGCTATTTTGAATTTTTTTATAGTTTATATAATGTAAATTCTATATATATATATCCTCAAAAATGATAAAAAAAAAACCAAAAATTAGTAACATTTATAACAACAACAAAATGCCATAGTTATCTTAAACAAGACATACAAGTAAAACACAAACACAAGTCAAATACAAGTTTCCTAGATTGGAATTATCAGTTATCATCTTGCAAATCCAAGTCTTCTTTATAATTTTCACTATTATTACATCTATATATTTCATATCGGAAATTAAAATCCCTAAAATGGTCCTCCGAAAAGGCCCTAATGTCTCTATTCTAAGGTATTTTTTTAAATCAACATATAGCACGCAGTAGCACCCACTAAAGCTGCCATTCAACCCACTATTTCATCCACGCCACTATAGCAGCCCCTATAGTGCACAGGGGGCTACTCAGCACCTCTACTCTACTATGGCAATGCTATAGTGGCACTATTTAAAACCCTGATCCAAATATAGCTTTCGAACATACCGACATTAAGCCACTAAAGGAGTAATGATGTGAAAAAAAATCTCTAAGGCTTAATTTGTATGATGGAGATAGGCATTGGCACAGGCAGGGAATGGTGGTACTCATGGTTGAACACCTGGAATCAGAATTTTTAGGAACCCAAACTATGAAGGCTTGAAAGGATAGATCAAGGAAACTAAAGGGAGCTAGCTACCCATGTTTTTAGACAAAGACATCAGCAAAAAAATAGACAAATCTGTTAAATCATCCTCTAACTGGAAAAGGCACTGCAATTAGTTGATTAATCATCATTGGTATTCAGAAATTTAGTGACAGACCTAGTATCCCTGTGGTCATGTCATGCAATGCAAAGATTGCACTGGAGGTTCAAAGGTGATGAACTGCTACTAGAGCCTGGATGTGCCCCGTAATATACTGCTAGAACCTGGATGTCCCACACAGAAAGAAGCAACACTGGGGGCTAATCCCAAAGCTGAGAGGAGAGAGCAGAGTGAGGGTTTTGTCCATCAAACACTTCTTCCCCATGCTCACGTCTGGTTAACCAACAGGGTCTATGAGCTGGGTCACATCAACCAAGGTAATATAGCAGGCAGGCTTTGAAGCAACCCAATCCACCATTTTGTTGGGTGAGGCCAGGTTGGCTCATAGCTTATATAGTTCACTTTGATAGCTAGAAATTCAAGCAGCTGCTAACCAACCAGTATATGATTATTTTATTAATATAACCACCATATTCCAAGCTTTCCAGAACTCAACACCTTCATACTTCCAAATGTAGAGAGTAGAATTAGGTTTCAAGAATGTTGGGATGTTAAGTGCCAACCAAAGCAAACATATATATTTTAAAAGGAGATTAGGATGCTGACTGTTGGGTGCAAGATAATCAAAACAAGATCTTACTCGAGATCGGGAAGGGAAGTTTAAATCATAAATACAATATGCGTATATAATCATATATGATATACATGCAATATCGTAATAATTTAAAAAATAGTACACCATTCTCATCCTACTTTAATAGTTACAAAACAGTAAGTCTTTCCTAGTTACAAAACAGTAAGCCTTTCCTAGTTACAAAACAGGAAATTAATAAGTTGTAACCCCATCCATTCTAGTTACAAAACACTAAGTCATCTAAAGTAAATAATCTTGCAAGTTGAAATCATTTCAATGGTGTAGGCACAGAGGAGTTTGGAATTGGAGTTGAAGTCATTTTAATTGTGTAGAACAGAGGTGTGTGTGCTGCAAAAAGAATCACAAAGATAATGTGTGCATGTTGGGAGAAGAATAACATAGACGACAGAAGACTGCAGTAAAATCAGAGCACGGGGCAGAATCACATAGATCAAAGAAGACTGCGGTAAAACCAGAGAAGGGAGAGTGCCTCAGGGGAGAAAGAGAATAAGAGGTCGTGGCTTTTTTCTCAGAGGAGAAGTAGTTTTCTTAAAAGGGGCAGTATTTTGTTTTTGCCAAAGGAAGATTGGTAATTTTATGTGAAAAAAGTGCAGTAACTTTATGTTTTTGCCAAAGGAAGATTGGTAATTTTAGGTGACAAAGGGGGTAACTTTTGCTTATATAAGAAAGGAAGAGTGGGACTTTCATTTTTAGGTCCAAAGAGTTGCAGGGGGATTTGATAGCAGAAGGCAAAAGGAAATTGGGCTTTGGGCTTTAGAAATTAGGGTTTTTTTGGGGCTGAATCAGATTGGGTATAAACAGGGTCACAAACCTGACCCACTTAGAACGAAGGAATTGGCATGCAAGTTTCAATCTTAATAAACAATCTGATGTGATCCAGCAAAATCGCAACTTAAAGATGACATGGAATCATTGAGGATGGAGGAGATCGTCGACATGTACAATCTCACACTTTTAGAATGCGATTTTGATTACCATGGATAAGTGGACATATGTAAAATGTAGGTAGTTTGGTCACAATAGAAGATCAATAGAGAGGCTCCAATGAGAAAGAAGGACAAAAAGTAGAAAGGTATCATGATGACCAAGAGAAATATTAGGACAAACCATTAGAAATGATCTTTCTTTGCAGTTTTGTTAAAAAATAAATAAAATAAAAAAATTATCAATTGATTCAAGACTGATGTTGTTGATTGACTGATGTATCTAAACCCTCTTACCAGGACAAGGCCTGGCTGTAATTGTTGTATAGGACCTATAGAACTAATCGTATGAACATGAAGAAGCCCTGTGTTTCTTACAATTTATTAAAACACTGAACATGAACATAATTCTAAGTTTCTAACCATAAAAGACATCCCAAAACAATCCATGTAAGCCCTTGCACGACAATATCCTTCATGAATCATGACCAGAGTTATATGTTTCAAACCGCTTTTATTTTCTTCTTCCAGTTAAGAATTTCCAACATTTCTCGCACATTATTACACATCTTACAACTGATAACAGCCACAACAAGGTGAGATATTAAGAACCTTAGACCATACAAGCATGTGCCCATAGCTTAATAGCTAATTGAATGCGACAGAACATATTAAACAAAAAGGAAAGAAACAACTGGTATTTTTAAATTTGAATACATACAGTCGAAACCATGAAACTCTTCCCTAAATATCACAGCGCAAATTTAAGGTCAATACCCCAGACATAACTTCTTTCTCTTAGGCAGGAAGAAAAAGAAGAAAACATAAAATAATATAAAGAATAGCAGCAATAGTGATCAAATCAATCATAACAACAATAAACAGAAAGATTAAGGGTTAAAGAGACAAACCTACATACCAAACTACCAATATGCAGCAAAAAGAATTTACAGAACAGATCCAACATAGTATCATAATCATGTCCCTCATCAAATAAAAAGATTAATTTTCCAGTGACTTAAGATCTCTCTATTTCCACTCAACTTCACAGAAAAAGATAATATTTAACAAGGAAAAAGAAAATAAAAAATATTTTGAACCACAACACACAACATGAGTTATACAGCGAATGATTACTTCTAAAGGAGGAAATTCTTTGTCTATTATTTTATTATTCAAAGTTTTTCAAGGTGTTGATTTTTTTTAAAGGGTGGGTTTACTTCTTTTGCTTTATTGAATGGGTCAATTAAATTATTTCTTGTACAATAATCTGACAACCAGTCAAAAAAAATGGTTCTAAACTGTTCCTATTTTTTCTTTTCAAAGGTTGAGAAAAATCAACATCTTCTGTCTTCATTATATTAAGCTCCAAAATTCTCTTTAATCCATTCTTCATCTATTTGAAAAGGTTGTTCTCAATAAGAGTGTTAAGTACTCGTGAAGTAGTATGTGACTAAAGAGGGGATTTCCTTTTACAAGTCTTTTCATAAAGAGGTCTAGAAATTCTTGATAATGAATTATCAAGTTCTTCAAGAACAAAACTAAGTAATGATCCGTCTACTAAATGTCTAGAGAATCTTTCTCTACATAATTTTTGAGGTTCTCCTAATTTTCCTGATGATAACCGATTCATTCTTAAGATAGTGTTGTTTCTGTCTTGTACTATTTTCCTAAATTAGGTGCTATAAAACTTTTCTTCACAAGATTGATATATATCACATAAATTGCTTTTCATTACAACTATAACAGAATCATGTTTAATCTTATACCACTTAGTAATATAAGTATAGGCGTATTTATTCTTGATCTATAGTTTGGTTTGAACATACTTATATTAATCCCAGATGTATAAATCAAATCCTATTACAATATTTAATTTAACATGTCTAATAACCTTATTATTTTCTATTCCAGGATAACATACATAACACACAACATGAATTATACAGCGAAGTCAAGGTTTAAAAAAATGGAAAAAAAAAAAAAAAGACATAGTGATGAAATAACTTTAGTAATTGGAAAAAAATAGAATTACTTTACTAATTGGAAGTGGCAGGAGCATGTTTGTTGGAAGAAGAGGAGTAATTAGGGGGAGAGTAGAGGAGAGCAAACGCCATGGTTCCGGGGAGCACCACATACGTAGCCAACGCTGCCACTTTGGTAATCACAGCCTTTCCCTTCATAAATGCCATTGCCTTCACTCACAACGAGCTCTATTAAAACTCCATAACCCAGGAAATAATCAAATTAACCCAAGGAACAATTCGCAAAACTAATTTCAAAGAACTAAAGAAATAAAAAAGAGAAAATTTGTGAAAGCGATTGGCACCTGGGTTCCGTGATTTTCAGCTCTGATCTATGGTTGGAAACCTCTGACAGGTAGGGTTCTGCGTTATGGAACTGGTAAAATTGACATATATATATATATATATATATATATATATATATATATATATATATATATATCATTATTTTTTTTCTTAATTAAAAAATTGATATGAATTAATATTGTATTATTAAATTAAAAAATTAAATAATGAAAATTAAAATTTAAAATAAATTATTATTTATTTATTTAAACTTTTAATACTTTTTCAGTTTCGTATATTTTTAATAGTTTTAGTTGTTAGTGTAAGTTAATATATATCTCATTTTCTACATTACATTTGTATTTTTTTAAAAATTTAAAAGTTTAAATTAACATATATTTTCATATTTTTATAAATATATGATTTTAATCTTATTAAATTTTGACTACAGATTTAATTCTCTAAATTATTCTAAAATTAAACAAGTCTAATTTATTATTAATATATAGTTTAATTATTAATAAATATATATATATATTTTGTTATTAAATCTGGTTATTAACATTGTATATAAATGAATAATTTACATTATTACTAATTAAATGACAAATTAGCAATAGATTGAAATTACTTAATTTAAAAAAATAAATAAAGGATCGAATTTATAATTAAAATTTTGTAGGAACCAAATGTTTCAACCTTTCAAAAACAATACACTTAAATTATTACCCGTGATTAGGAAGATAATTTTAAGGTGAAAAAAATATGTATTAGTTTTATTTGAGAAAATGTTAAGGAATGTTATTATAATTTACTTGTCTTTATTAAAAATTTTAATCTTGACGTCAATCATTTCATAAAGTTTATGTGTAGATTAAAGAAAATATAATAAGGGGAGGTTGGACTGTAATTTAAAAGATTTTTTCAAAATCAATTCATAAAATTGATGTATTATTTAAAGGTGTTTTTTTTAATAGAGTATAACAATGTTAGAGTCTGATACATGATTATAGAAGGAAAACTTCAATAAATGATAATTTTAAATTATTTTTTTAAAATAGATAAAATATAATTCAAAGTAAACTTTAATAAATCATAATAAATAAGGAGAGAAAAAATAGAACAATAATTTTTTATAATCCGTCTCAACATAATATTATCTTTAATTATTAATTCATAAGTCAAGTATCACTAAATGAATATTTTTTTAAAATCATTTTTAACTTATAATTTTTTTTCATGAAGAGTTTATAATAAAATAAAATAAAATAAAAAAATAAAATAAAAACTCACTAAGTTTATATTCACATGATTTAGATAAAAGAATTATTTTAAATAAAAAAATTGTAGTTTTTTTGTCTTTTCTTTTTATTTTTCTTTTCTTCTTCTCTTTATTATATATTATATTGAGAGGTTTGAATACTAATCATTGTTTTTGTAAATTCTTTTTTTAAAATAGTCATTGTGATTGAATTTTTTCTTGTCCCTATCTTTTTCTAATTTTGTTTATATTTGTTTATTTAATGTAAACATTTAAAGAAGCATTTATTTATATATATATATATATAATTAATATTTTTCTTATATAAAATGATAAGTAATAATTATATTTCATCTATTATTATTTTTTTATAATCTATATATTAGACAATGTATATGAGTTCTTTTATAATTTTTGTTATTTTAATAGTTCGCAAAACGTGTCATTGTGATTTAGAGTCTTAATATGGTTTTTTTTCTACAAAATATATCTTTTGATATTTTTGACTTAGATATATTTTTAACTTCATAAATTGAGCCTAAAAAATATTATATATTCTGTTAGAAATCCTACATCAACTAGAGATAAGGTCAAATTAAGATTTATATAATGGTATAAATCTCTTCTCATTGAAATGGTTTTATAAAGATGAATCAAACTTAAATCCACTACTAATATGGTACTAATATGGTATCAGAGATTTTTTAAGAACATTCTAACATATCACATGAATTGAATGTTCATTCATAAATATAAAATATCAAATGATCTAATGTTTTTTTTATAAATATAAAGATTATGATTATGATAACTTCCTATATTTATCACATAAACATATAAAAGCTTATAATAAATTATAATGATTGACCCATTTACTTTTGTTTCGTATATTTGTTATAGGAAAAAATTTTCAATATTTTGAAACATTAGTTAGAAAAAAAAAATCCTATTTCATAACATAGTTGATAAAAATGTTAAAGCCAAATTGGTATTTTGAAATATGAAATTGGTATTTTTTTTTCTTTTATTAAATTTGTGCCACATAGCACAATTTTGGTATTTTATATTTTTAAAATGGAATTTATATTTTAAAGTACATTTTTTTGTGATTTTTTTTAATTTTCAATATATTTTATTTTTATATTTTAATTTTTTTTTAAGATAATATTCTTCTGTTTAAATATATTATGAAAGCATGAGAAGATGTGTAATTAGTATAAAGATCAATTTAGGAGGTTTTTATGTTACTTAATATGACTTAATTATTTTTTAATCTTATAATTATAATGCATCTACTTTTAGTATAGAAACATGCACTATCATATTCTGTGATATTTAATTTGGTAGTAAAATGTTAAATTACAATATCTTTTTTCATTAATTCTTTATAATATGTAATTTTCTAAAAAAAAAATGAAGCTTAAATTTTAATAATAAATAATAGAGAAAGAAACAATGGGTAAAATTTATTGTTTTAGTACTAATATTTATAAGTTCTTTATTACATAATCTCGTCTAAGAATAATCTAAAAATAGTTAAAATTCTAGTAGATAAGAAATTATATTGAAAAATTATTATAGATAAAAATAAAATGAATTTATTGAAATTAAGAATATAGAAATATAAATTAATTGAAACTATTATAAATATATAATTTTCTATTAGGACAATTTTTTTATTGTGACTCTCATTTTTATAAAACGAAATTTTTGTTTGTTTGTTTGTTTGGACTTAGTTTATTCATTTCATTATGAATCTGATTTATTATTGGTCTTGTTGACGTCTTATAATTGGATTAAGAATTAAATTTGGGTTAATAAATTGATTAACATCAAGATTACCAAAGGAACTAACAGTCATGACATGATAACAAGGTAGTTGTAGAGCTTAAAACTCCCCATAATCACACCATCAATCATTTAATTTGACTGTATAGTGTTTTGGGGACCTAACAAGATGCATATTTGATACCTCTGTCACATCAAATTCGTGATAATCTCAGCTAAAGTTGTAAACATGACACATGCGTGCAGAATCTTCATTTTGTTTAAGTAAAATAACGATTTCTTCTAAATAATGATATCTAACTCGTAACATACATTTAGTCTTGTATCCCTACTCTATAAACCACAAATTTATTTTTTAAAATGTGCTTCTAAGTAAAGCACAAATAGGTAAAGATTGAACTCCTTTTAGAAAGGAGTTGGTACACTCTACCAGATTTGTTGTCATGTGACTATATATTTTCCCTTAGTCAAATGCTTGAGTCCATTTTTCCAATGGAATTTGATCCAACAAATTCACTACTTGTTCAAAGTCTGATCGTAAAGCAAACAACTTTGTTAAAACTTCTGGTTATTTCATCTCAAATCTTATGAAATACAAGAAAAAATAATTACTAAATGAAAATATAATTATTGAAAAATGAGAGTAATTGAAAGATTCATTACCTATGTTAATGATTTCTTTTTTTAAGTCAGCATTCTTGAACTTCTTATTGAAGTTTGACACGATATGTCGAATGCAATAGAGAGAAGTTAAAATTAGGCCAATATAATTGTTTTGATTATAATGCTGATAAGATTCTTTTCCCTTTATATGTTATCATGGACAAATTTGGTTGAGACATGATATATTGACGTAGCAATTGAAAGAAGTAAAGTAATGCATCATTTGTTTCTCCTCGTTATGTGATTGATCAATCACATAACGAATCTTCTTTACAGTAGCTTTTAGATTAAAAATCTTGGTAACCTAACCTATTTTCTGGACTAGAAATTGTTAGAAACAGCTCAGGTATTCACCTATATAAAAGAAAGTACACATTGGATTTTCTCATTGAAACTAGGATGCTAACTTGCGCTCCTGCTCCTACTCTAGTGGCAAAATCAACAATCTCACATGATGACAATCATGACAAATTAAATGATACTGATGTCACTTCCTACCGGCACTTAATTTGCAAATTGATATATCTAATCAACATTCGGCCTGACATCACTTATACAGTCAACTATCTCAGCCAATTCATCTTTGGGCCTACTACTCACCATAAACAAGTTGTTTTCATAATCATTCTTGATAAATGCTCATGGCCAAGGTATCTTCTTCAATAATAACAACAACATCCAACTAAAAGGCTTTAGTGATTCTAATTGGTCCACTTGCCCCAACACCTATAGATCCATCACCAGTTACTCTATTACCAAGGAGAATCTCTTATATCCTGAAAATCGAAGAAGCAATCTACCATCTCCCAAAGCTCGTTTGAAGCTGAGTATTATGCCCTCACCATCACCACATGCAAAATCCAATGGTTAATCTATCTTCTCCAAGACTTAGGTGCTCATTCCCTCACTCTCGTCTTGCTTTTCTATGACAATCAATCTTCCATCCACATCGCATCCAATCAAGTCTTCCACGAAAGAACCAAGCACATCGAAATCGACTGCTATATTGTCAGAGACAAAGTCAACAGTAACTTGATCAAGCTCCTCGCTATCTCCTCATCTCAACATATTGCCGATATTTTAACTAAGCTACTTCTGCCTATTACCTTCAATACCTTCAAATCCAAATTGGAAATCATGGATATATATTCTCAGCTTGAGAAGGCTGATAAAATACCTTTTCAACCTTGTCGTATTCAGTTCTGCCTCATCCCTTTGTTTATCCTTGTTTTGAGAGATAAGTTACTTTAACATTATTGTTTTCCTTCTTTCAGTTATTTTAACCGTTTTTGTTTGTCTATATATGATTCTACTCTTATAACCTTTAGATAAAACTCAATTAATAAAAATTTTGACGTTCTCTTTCTCTCAGTGTGGTTCTTTTCTTCTTTTGCTTCTTTTTTGTTGTTCTCTCTGGCGAGTCTGAGTGTGTGTGATTGTCGCGTTCGCGTGGTTCTTTTGTCTAGTATCACATTATGCTTCAAAAGGAGGCAAAGTTTCTCGTGAAATCAAAGGTTCATCCATGGCATGAATTGATAAGACCTGCATAGGTTCACGCACTAGAAGAAGCACGTTTCATAGCAATTCATAATATTAATTTGAATATATGCAATAAAAACGCCAATAGAATCGTGTATCGAGATTTCACTTTGCAGTGACGACTATTTACACTGTTTCGGCCTAAAATTTTCAGAATCTAATAGTTTCACCATTAGTTTTTCTAGTTTCTTCGATCGTAAAGTCGGTTTAACTACAATTGGATTTCCAGAAACTGTGCAAGGGTCTTTTCCCAAAATAGGACTGCCAAAACACCAACCTCCAGGTGTAAAGTGACCATTTGATCTTCTCAGTAGTTCCTTGTCAATTTTGTCGAGAACTGGGTCATCCTTGGCAAACTTCCGAGCAAAAGGAGCACCACTATGCACCATGTCATCAAAATGCTCCAACTTCAAGAACAATGGATGCTGCTTTGGCGGGTTGTCCCACCTTATATAACGTAAATCATGATTAATGGTCGTGTTTTGATAGTCCTTATGATTGCAAATGACCGTATGGAAGTAGCCCTCAGAGGATGAAAGAAAATTTGTGTAATACATGAGGAGAGTACGAGGAAGATTGTCCCAACCCCAAACACAAAACTCAAGAAAAGATTTGGTCAGCACAATCCACGCAGATCCTGGATGGAAGCCACAATATACCATTAGGTAAAACAACTTCTTCACAAATACTAGTAAGAAAAAATAGTAAGTAAATGAAGTTTCTTTCATAAATTTAAAATAACTTCTGCACCCAAATGACTTCTGTATTTTACTGTTGGTAAACTCCTTGTTCATTACCAAATTGCACTTTTTATTCCTCATTAAGTATGGTGTACGTAGCATGTTACTATGTCATACAAAAACTCTATGTAATAAACAAATTCAAAGCAACAGCAAGACCTGTGATGTTTCCAGAAATATAGCTATGAGCTAATAAGAGAACTCCATTGAAATCTTCTAAAGAAAACTTGTTGTTTGATGACTCATCCTTCGTATTGGATATCAAGTAAATTTACTTAGGCCAAATTTATTTTATTAGAACACCAAAAGAAACTTCAATCATTCGGTCAATGAAATGGCTGAGAATTCCAATGCTTTGTGTACAAAGACAATACAAATATCCTAACTACTTTCCCTAAAACATTTTTAGATCACTTTGGCTAGTTAGACCATTAAATTCAACTAGTGACACATAATTAGATTAAT
This sequence comes from Macrotyloma uniflorum, assembly GCA_016859785.1. Lineage (NCBI taxonomy): Eukaryota > Viridiplantae > Streptophyta > Magnoliopsida > Fabales > Fabaceae > Macrotyloma > Macrotyloma uniflorum. Next base: position 304,348 of record BDMB01000078.1, on the reverse strand, counting down.
TCCTAAATCCTCTATTATGTTGAGCTATTGTCGATAAGAAATAACAGCCTGTGCAGTGCCTATCATGCATGACGAAGTCATATTATTACTCTGTGACACTGATCTTTATGAAGAAAAACTGTTACTCTAGTGCCATAGGCTCATCGCTTCGTGAAGGTATGAAGGACGGGAATTGTACACTGACTTCCCCTTTGATATACAAAGAGAATGTTTCCGAATTAAAGCCCATGACCAACTAGTCAGCAAGGTGCAACTTTACTGTTACACCAGGGCTCGTCCCCCTAGTCATCTTTAAGACAATGAAACAAAAAAGCATACAAGATAGAATAGGAGGTGCATAAGAGAAACTTAAGCAGCATATATTTAAAAGGAAAACGAGAAGAGAAAAAAATGGGATATTGTTAGGACCTAATAGAAAAAAAGAAAGTCAAAGCTGCAGAAATGTTGTATAACTAATACCTGTGAATAACTTGAACGATGAAGGAACAGATCTCTTCTCTTTAGCCCAGTAAACACCAGATTTCTTCGAATGATATAAGCCTGGATCTATAACGATAGGTCTAGCTCTTTGATGCCTGATGCCACAGTTATTAAAAGGTACGCAAACTCATGAACAAATAGTGTAGTAATAAACCGAGACAATATCAAAGGATAGATAATCTACATACTCTTTCCAACCAATATTACTTGTATGCTCAATGAAATTTAAATCCCTGGGCAAGAATGAAAAGATGTGCAAGAGATCTGAAGCAAGAAGTTATATGGAAAAAAGTCAGCAAAATAAACATAATTTATATACGTGATACATTGGCTTTATTTATAAGAAACCAAAACACTCAAGGTAAGTACTCATTCATATAATTGACATACGGCAACAAAGTTAGATGAGAACGATCAAATGAGAACTGAAAAAATTTCCTTCCTATCCATTTACTGATAGAAACGTGGCATCTTTTTAGAAGAAAAGGGATTTCTCCCTTTAATGCTTAGCTTGCAAAACTTCCAGCGAATGTCCAAATGTCTCAATTCTCTCACAAGTGAATGAGATAATCTCTTGCTTCACCTACCCTCTCATTTATAAGCAACACGCTAAATTTCTTCAACCAATCAACCTAAATAACTATCTAATGGGTATATCCATCATAAACAGAAAACAATAAACCATAATCTTCTCTAGGATTATCATGTAGCCCACCCCCAAAGATAGAAAAGTATTCCTTTTCCTGATACTTAGTAGATGCATATTAACAAACAGAAATTAATGTTGTGACATCAATGTTTATGCTAGGTGAAAAATCCTATCCAGAGACAGATTATGCACAAAACAGAATTTGTAGAAGAGAGACTGCATTGATGATGAGAAAATGGAAGAAGATGCTAAAAATAGCAAGAGCACAAGCTATCAGCCAAGAAAAAATCCTTTGGCCCAAAGCACAATATCAAATGCACACTCTAAGGTTTTCAATGAGATAAATTTCCTATATAAATAAACAAATCTCATCTGATTTATTTTTCTCTCCTCTATATATATAAAATTTTTATGAAAATATAAATAAAATAAAAATATTAGGGCATTAAGTTTATGCCTATCTATCATCTAAAAAAAATAAACTAGAGAATACTTATTAGAAATAAAAAAATTGTCCTCCCTTCCCTTTCTCCCCAAAACCCATTTCCACCGCATACAAGTAGCCACTGGGTTTGCTGAGTTAATTTGGATCCAGTTCCTACAAGTTTATAATCAGTATGAATGAAACAGAAGACTAACTTATTTTTAAGGATTAGCTTTCTGTTTATTCATATCGTCCTTTTCTGCTCTGAAATCGAAAAGGTTTAAAAAAATGCGCAACATATAAGTTAGTTGTAGGCTTGTAGCAATCTGTTGCATCCTTATAATTTAGGCTTGGGGAAAAGGGAAATGCATGTTATTTTAGCTAGTTCTAGCTCCAAATGTTATAAATTTGTTAAAAAACCATCCATATATTCTCTCGTTCGGGTTAGCTTATGTAAAATATGATGCTATTATTCATTTTAGGATTTAACCTCAGTACCTGAAACCTACTGAATATATTAAACAGGAAGCTTCAAGAATTTATATTCCAAGTCAGCCATGACTAGCTGACTACAAGCAGTGTCCCATGACAAACTCATAACTTGAGGTTTGCTCTTGGAGGTTGGCAGGTGTTGCTTCGTAGTCAATAGCCCACAGGGCAACACAAGAATCATTTGTTAAAATTATTTATGTACGTCATAAATTATTTAAAACTCAAGGTAATTAGAGCTTGCATAAAATTCCATCCAACTTATATAAGTGATATTAGTACATCTCACCATACACACCAGCACAGCTTAAGCATTAGAATGTAAGTGACATGCGGGTGCCAAAGCCCTTGGGAAGAGAATCACAAACTAATGCAGGCGTGTCTAACACATGCTGAAAACACTGAACAAGAATCAAACTAATGCAGGTGATGGAGGTCTGACAGGCCATGTTACAATCAAATTCTATTCATAGAAGAGCAATTGCTAAGGAGGAGATTTTACGGGTTGAATAAATTATTTCGTGATGAAAGTCAAGTAGGTTTATCCACAATTAAATCGTAGTGTTTGGACTGTTATGCTTTTGAGTAGAAACTATTGCAAGACAACAGTTGAAGATGAGACTGTTGTACATTGTCTGGTAGTAGAGGTTAGGTAAGTTCAAGTCACAATCGTGTTCAATTTCAAGCAGGACAATTCTTAAGAAAGAGATTGTTGCAGATTATATCAATGTCCTTGACAACAACTAGGTGAACCAAGTCACAATCTACAGTCTACTCATCCCGGTAGGAACATAATTTAGGGGAAGATTGTTGCAGGTTACATCAATTGTCCCATAACCTAAACTAAGTCATAATCCAGTTCGATTCTTAACAGAACAATTACTGATAGAAAGATTGTAGTGGGTTGCATCAATTATCCCATGAAGGAGGGAAGGAAAACAAAGTCACAATCTACTTGTGGCACTTAGACCATTACATTCTTATTCTTAAGTATAAAGAGTTGTGCCTTAAGGATAAACACTCAATCCAACATTTTCTTCAATTTTAAGGACTTAAGTTTGTATTATTTAAGGAACTCTTGTAAGCAACTTTCATTGGAAATGCTATAAGAACAACCAGCAAGATAAATTCTAGAAAAATCCTAAAATTTGAGTTCGTACTCAGTGAATCCTAGTTGTTTCCCATGTGTAGACTATTTGGGTGAATGTGCCATCTATCTGGAACAGTATAACACTATACATTTAAAGAGCAAAGAGAAGTGACAGACCGTCTTGGGAGAGGAGAGGATAATCAGAGGCACTGAGATTGAGAAACCAGTCCCAGTGGGGAAACCTCTTGAGCAACAGGGCAATCCCGTGAAGAGTAGAAGCGATCATGGTGGGGCCCTTGTAGGTGACCAAATCAGACTTACCCACCACAATGACGTTCCCAAACGCCGCAAACACAGTCTCGAACTTGACGTATTTGGCAAGCTCTAGCCTCTCCGCATCAGAAGCTTCTAGATCGAGGTGGAGCAGGTAGAAGTTCCTGGGATGATAAACTGCCTGAAGGAGCCTCCTCAGCTGCGCTTCCTCCCCTTTTGTCCCCGTCAACATGTACGCCAATCTCGGAAGACCCACTCCTAATTCTTCCGTTAAATTGATCGAAGAAGAAGACCATGTCGCAGAAGAAGAAGATGATGATGAAGAAGAAGTAGATGAAGAAGAGGGTTTGGTGACGATAATGAGCAGGAAGATGATGCATATTGTGACGATGGGGATGATCATCATCCATTTGCGTGGTCGGTAGGAGTGGTGGTGGTTGTGGGAATTATGGTTTCGTTTCATGTTTTTGTTTTTGTTCAAGTGTTTCCACCTGTTGTTTGTTGAGTTTCTTCTTGTTATGTTTTTTGTCGGCTCCAACGATTGCTTAATTTGGCCTTCAAATTGGGTGCGGTTGGGTTTACTCGTGGGATTTTCTGTCAAATTGTGAGTGAGACTATCTACTGGCAAAATACACCCTGTTTTTCGTTCAAATGTCTCTGCCAACTCGAGTTTTACATTATCAATATTTTTCTTTAAACAAGTTTCATGTCACACTTACTATTATTATTTTGAGTTCCGAAAAATTTTAATTTGTTTTCTTTATGTATTTTTTATCATAATAATTCATATTTTTATTATATAATAATGTTTTTTTTTTAAATATTCAATACATATTATTCTTCAACTTAACAAATGCCTAAATTATCAAAGAATATAACTTAAAATACTTCAATTAAAACTTTTAATTTATTAAATATCTAATTTAGAAAATATGAAATATTAGAAAAGTTGATAATACTTGGAACATGTTTACACTTTTTTTTACTATATGTTTTTGGACAAAGCCTTATATAAGTATCTGTCCATGTATTCCTGTGTTTTGTTCTCATCATTTGTCTTTTTAGTTTTTATACCTATTAATATATTTAGTTGATAATGGTCTTTATCTTTAAAGTATTAAAAAAATTGTCTTTATCCTTAAAGTATTAAAAAAAATCTTTATTTGTTTCTCAAATTTAAAAGAAAACATTATAGATATCAGATAAAGGTTGATGTGACATAATGGTATAACATTTTTATCTACTATAAGATTTATCTAATCTTCAATATGTGATACATATATAGAAATTACAGAAGATATTCCTCCATCAATATCTTCTTAAGTTCAAATATAATATTTTAGATGTATGAAGAGAAGATTTTATCATATCTGAATATCTTAATAGCATCTTTTATATTAAAATTTAAAAGATAATTAATTTTAGAGAATCTCATAGTAGGATTTGGTTTAACATTTTATCAAAATTTTATATGAATTAAATATAAAAATTAAATGGAGTAATTTGATTTTGTTTAATTTAAAATAAAATTTAAATTAAATTAAATTAATATTTATAATTTAGTTTAAATTGATTATACAATTTTTATTATTATAAAATTTATAATTTTTTTTTAAATTATATAATTTTTTTTAAAATAAAATATTATAATTTTATAATAAAAAAAATTTAAATATAGAAATAATTTATAACTTTTATTTTTATAATTTTAATTGTTGTTGTATTTATAAATAAATATTATAAACATTAGTGATTATATTTTTTATTTTATTTTTATTTTTATTTATATAAATAAAATATTATTTTATAATTTAAATAAAAAAAATTAATTGAATAAAAAAAGATGGTGAGAGAGAAATTAAAAAAAATTAAAAAACTAATAAAGAAAAGAATAAAAATATTATATATTAAAAATAATAATAAAATATATTTTAAATTAAAATTTAAATAATTTTAAAATACGGTAAAACGATAAAAATTTACAATAATATGAAAAATATTAAAAAATTATTTTATATATTATTACAGATAATATAATAAAAAAAATTATGATATATATATATATATATATGGTAAGATATTATTTAATTTTAAAAATATAATTTTATATTTAAATATCATAAAAGTTTTATTTAATTTAGTTCGATTTTTATTTAAAATTTAAAATTTAAATATATTTAAAAGAATCTAAAATAAATTCAGCTTTAATCAGTTTTTTATTTTTTAATTTGTTTTCGATTATATTTTTTTTATCAGTTTGAATACTTTAATATCATATTTAAATTTATCTAAATTTGTTATAATGAAAAATTCTTATACAAAAATAAAATATATGATCATATTTCATTCTTAGAGTCCACCAAAGATAATTTTATATCATTTTATATTATAAATAGATCCATATAATCAAGATAAAGTATCATTTTCAAACCTATTACTAAATTCTATTAATATTGTATAGTAACTTTGACTTTTACTAAATTTTATTAATATTATATACTGATTTGAGCATCAAGTTGAAACAATAAATACCTTACGCGGAAGTACATGATACCTCATGCATATTTAATTTCATTTTAGTTTCTATAAAAAAATATTACTCATTTTTAATATTAACAATAGTTAGTTTATAAATAAAAAAATATTAAAATAATAAAAATATTTTAAATTAAGATAAACAGGTTATTTTTAATATGTAATTGAATTATGTTTTATATAAATAAGATAAATACATAAAAATTAATTTTAGTTTTAATATATATAAAAAAAATTATTATTTTAAAATTTTGATGATGTCATTTTAAGTATATAAAAAAACATGTGGGGAGGAAATATATATGATGTGTGTGCTTAAGGTCTTTGATAGTTTTATGCACTTCTGATTACAAATAATCCTTATAATTAAAAATTAATCATGATTTTTTTAACAAAGTATTATTTAAAAGGATAATTACATATTATTTTTATTTTATATTATACAATAAATTATATGTATTTAGCATTTTATAAGAAGGACAGACAACATATATATTAATATATTACGAACAAAATTACTTTTTAAATTATTTTAAATTGTATGAGTATAATAAAATAAAAAAATATATTCATTATTACATTTATATCATATACTCTTTAAATATATATATATATATGACTCTTTCTAGCTTAATAAATATTGATTTTAATTTTTATAAAGTGTTTTACAATTTTTATAATTTATTTTATTTTATTATTAAAAAAATTCGTATATTTATTTCATAGTTTTTTATTAATAAAAAGAATAAAAGTCATTTATTCCATATGAATGATCTCTCTTACAAATCAGAACTCTCAAATATTTTTTTATTTATAATTAAAAATATTGGTCAAAAACTTAAATTGAAACATGTATAACATTTTAAATATAATATTTTTAATTTTGTTGTAAATTATATATATAATTAATTAAAAATATATGTTAATAAAAATAGTTCCACTTATTTAAATTAAAAATTGTTCAATTTCTATGAAATAAAAATCTAGTTAGATTGAGTAAATTTAAAATTTATTAAAAAAATAATAGTTGTTTTGATTTTTTTAAGAACAATAGTATATTAAAAAAGAAAATCAAAGCTCGATGCTCCTTTTCACCTTTAGGTCCACGTTGAGATAAAAGGAAAAGGAGAGGGTAGCAAATTTTTCTTTTTTTATTATGACGTACTCTTAAAATTTTAACATATACAAAATAAGCTTTCTTAACTTTTTTTTTTCTTAAAATCTATTAACCCAACACCCATATTTTCTCTTTCTTCATCTCACAGTGAAAAAAATAAAATCAAAAGATAAATCTTTCTCTCATTTCATTCTCTTCTACTTTATTTATTGCTTACTATTACTCTCAACCTCTATCAAGGTATATTTATTTCAAATCCAAATTATTTATGTCTTCTTTATTTTATTTATTATTTTTATTCTTCAAAATTTTTTATTTAATTTTTTTAAATAATATTAATTCTATACTCTTCTATATTTATAGTAGAAATAATTTTTTTCCTTTATTTATATAAATATTCTCAAATTTAGTTAAATAAACTAAAAAGTATTAGTTATTTGATTAAAAAAAATTAATAATAAAGAAATTTTAATTTATCTAATATTTAATTTTTTTATAATTCACTATAAATTATAATTTCAAAAGAAATAAAAAAAAATTAAAACTAAATATTATACATAAAATTTACATGAATATGTAATACATAAAATTTACATAAACTTTTTTGTTTATTCGATTTGATAAAAGTGAATTATTGTCATTTAAGAAATATATAGTTATCTTTATATTCTAAATTATTACTTGTCATCTTCAATCCTTAAAAAATAAGTGTAAGGGTGATTCTTCTCCTCACCACTATAATACAACTCATTATATTTGTTTCTCATACTTTACATATATGCATATATCAACATAAAGAAAACATACACAAATATACACATTACACTATGATTACAATGTTTTGGTACTCACATTACCATAGAATCTTCATACTACCTAAATACTACCACCACATTATGTAGCTTTTATGGCAAGTAAATAATTGTCGATGGGCTATTTGCAACTCACAAATATAATGTAATATGCAACAATCCCTTGTGATAATAGAGTTTAGTAAAAAAAGGAATAGGAATGTGATTATTCACTTACCAACCAATTGTATATGTTGTCAAGTGGCATCAAGAGGGGGTGAATTGATGTAATAAAAATTAAAACTTTAATCGCTTTCTTTCAATTTTATGCCTCTTGATTAGTCAAGCAGAAATTATATAATGCACAACGAAAAAATAAAAGATAAGGAAAAAGAGAGAAAAACACCAGAAATTTATACTGGTTCGGGTTAAATCCTTAACCCTACATCCAGTTCCCAATCACCTCAACTTGAGATGATCACACACTCTCACTATCTTTAATTAATCATAATTTTACAACCACTAATACAAGTGAAACATACAAAAATAGAAAAACTAAAGATCAAACCTCACTATCTCTTGTAACCCACAAGAGATTGCCACACCTTCCTTGAGCCACACAAGGAATGAAAATACCTCTTCTGAGCAGCCTCAGAGGATGAACACAAACAAAATAATAATCACCTGGAGTGTAGATATCAAACTGTAGCACCGGCTTAGCTCAGAGTCTTCTCAAGATTTTCTCAGAAAAATATAAGCACAGAAAATATTCTCTTTCAAATGTGAATTTTTGTGGCTCAAGAAGTACAAAAGATGTGTTAAAAAGTGTATATGATAACTCTTGATTTACTTTATAAATAGCCAAAAAAATCACTAATTTTTATTTAATTTATTTTAATTTGAAATCAACTTTTATTCTCTCCAGATATTCTCCAACGTTCAAAAAATATGAATCCAGATCACCGTGTTAAAATCTTTTTAATTCAGAAGCACCTAATCGATTATTCCCGAGAGAAATTCTTTTTCAGGTTTTAAATACTTAATCGATTATTCTAGTGACAAAAACTTTTCAATTTTCAAAATACATAATCGATTACCTAATCGATTATTCCAATGACAAATTCTTCTTTTAAAAATTTCCAGAAAACATAATTGATTATGTTCTTCATATAATCAATTATCACAGTACGAATTTTATAGTAAAAAATAATTTTCTTGGAGAAAATCTCTAAGCTAAGTGATTATTACCTTTCAACATCAATCACTTCTTTTGGTATAGGACACAACTAACTACCAACTAAAGTCTTCTCATCTTGTGTGTCTTGTAAATCTTTGAGCTTCCAACTTTAGTTTTCTTGAGCTTCTCAATTGAATTTCCTTTGAATATCTTGTTCTTCCTTTAATGTCTTGATTCTTGATCATTATTAAAACATTTGAGCACATGCGCATTGTGCAGTCTTCAAAGAGTGATAACAGTATACAACGATTGAGGTTGTAATCACCACCGTTTAACGAGTAATGGCACAAACTTGTTAGCTTAGAAAACTCATTACTTTAAGTGGTTCACATTAATATTTCAAATGTATTTTCATTCACCATTGTGTCACCACAACTTCAACCTTGAAGACATCATCATCAAATAATAACACACATAATCATAACACTCAATCAATCAATAACCAAAAGTAGAGTACTTTCGAACTAAACCTAATTTAAATAACATTACTAAATAAATAATCTCACAAATCATTAAATTAGAAACCATAAATTTTCTAACCTAGGATTCAATATTTTATCTATCGACATTTCAAACATAAAAAAATTAATAATATTAATTAATTCAATTTATTTAAATAATAATCCTTTAGAATTTAAAACAAATAGGTGAATATACAGTAAATTTACTGAGTGCACTGTGTTTTTTCTTAGTCAAATGAGAAAATTTTCATACTATTGACTTTAAAACGTCTAATTTGTTGAATAGTTTTAAATTGATTTTAAAAAATAAGGATTTGTTGAGCAAAAATAGCTAATGAAATTACTCGATGACATTTTCTAGTTTTAAAATCAACAAAAATACCAATATTCAATCTAATAAAACAATTCTAAATATAAAATATTGAATATTAGAGAGTCAGACTCCTTTACCTCAAATAAGCTTTTAAATAAGAAAATAAATAAAAAATTTTCAAATAATCATAAAAAATGATAGTCTTTGAGAATAAAAGAGAATAGGTTGGATAGAAATGAAATTAAGAACTTAAATGGTGAAAATCTTACCTTATTTAAGAAAAAATGAGGTGAAACTTGATTATTTTCTTTCTACTAATCGCGGAACTCTAAAATGAAAAAAAGAATTTAAATTTTTAATTACTTTAAGGTGGTGATAAAGATTGTCTTAAAAGCCATCGTCCACCCATTAAGGGTGTGTTTGGTTTAAAGAGTGGATTTGAGGGAGTGGAAAAGGAAAGAAATGAAGAGAAAGAAAGGGTAAATTGAGATTGTTTGAATTAAGAGAAGAGAGTGGAAATGAATAGAAAGTAAATAAGATTTTTTTATTATTTAATTTTCTTTTAATTATTTTTAAAAAATTTTAAAATTTATTATTATTATTATTATTATTATTAATATATTTTAAATTATTTTTAATTTATTATAATAAAAAAATAAGAAAATAAATATATTATTTTAATATTACTAATATTTTAAAATTATTCATATTAAAATAAAAATAAATAATTATTAATAATTTTATTTAATATTTATTATATTAATTTATTATTATTATTATTATTATTATTATAATATATAAAATATGTTAATATTTTAATATACTTAATTCATTACGTAAAAAATAAACACATGTCTTTCTTCAGCTTTTTTTGCTCATTACAGGGAATAAATAGTTGAAGAAACTTTTTTTGAAAATTAGGTTTCTGTATCGTTTATCACGCTTTCTTCGCAAATCATTATTTCTTATATTTCCGTCGTCCAATCCAAATACAAACTAAAGGATTGTCACTTGAGTGGCTAAGAACTAATGAAGAAACAACTAATGTAGAAAAGTGTAGGAATCAAATCATTTCTCCTAAAATGATGGCACCGTAAAAGTCCTCCCAAATTGGCTTGTGATTGGCTAATGGAATTTACAATTCATTTACATTATAATTGGTTTAGTCATGGCTTGCTAAATCAAATTTTCTCACTTGTTAATTATTCATGAACATGAGCCATCTTCTAAATGGGCTTAGTTTTTTACTTAAATGGGTCATGATTTTGATAATAAATTAATTAACATAATTAATCCTAGATTTAACAAAAAATATAGAAAAATTATGACTTAGAAAAAATATATTTAACATAAAGGCGTTAATTATACATATATGAAAATAATTTACATCAAAATATTAGAGTATTACACTTTCAACAACTCAATTTTGTTATTTTCTTTAATTGTAAAAACTATTCTTGAGATAAGGAAATTTAATTCTATTCACAAGCTTTTATTTATTTTACTTTGAAATTAATTTTATTAGTTTGAAAATGATTGCATTTAACTGAATGATTGGTTGTATTGGTGTTTTGAAATTGAAAATGATTTGAGTTTTTTTGTATGTTATTTTTGTTTAAATGATATTTCATTGCTTGAGTAAGAATACTCTAGTGGAATGAGATTGCTCTTGACTTCATTTTTGCTTAAGCGAACAATATTGCATAAGTGATAATGTTGCTTATCGTAGGAAATATGTGAAAATTTGAGATTGATGTCATTAGAAAATCCTTTAGAACTGTGTTGATAAACTATAAAGATATACTATGATATAAAATTCAGAAGAGGTCTTTAAACTTTAAGGAGAAATTAGAGATGGTAAAAGTTTATCTAGTCTTGATGTACACAGTGTGTTTGAGGGTTTCATAGACCTCATACTACATTTTCGACTAACACTTTGACTATATCTTTTACCAAAAGGGCTCGTGCGCACATGTCATATATGTGTAGTATATTGTTAGTTGACAACTAATACACATCAATGTGGGTTGGTAGTAGGGGTGTTCTCAGTGCGGTTTTATGCGGTTTTTTACTAAAAATACATTCAAACCAAATATAAAAATTTCACACGGTTCGATTTGAAACAGAAAAAAATCCAAACCAATTTTAGCAGTTTGGTTTGGATCGATTTTTGCGATTTTTAACATTTAATTTTATTTTATTTTTTATTAAAGGTGAACTTATTTTTATTTTTAAAATTAAAATATAATCATAGTAAATAAGTTACTTAAAAGTTAAAAAATATATTAAATAATAAACTATTAAAAACATAACCATAACTAGATGTCATATAAGTACAACATTAGTTTATGAATGATTTTAGTAGGAAAAAATAAAAGATTATAAATCAAGAATAATTTTAATATATAAGAATGAGTGTAAGTCAAATAATTTTAATAGTTTTAAAACTTTCAAATTTGTTATTCCACTACTTAAATTTTCAGTGTTATTAAAAATTGAAATCATATATTATTTTAAATTGGAATATTAAAACTCTTATCTCTTTCACTACTTGTTTATCAACAAAATTTGATTCATGTAGAGACCTAAATGAACATTACTATAAAAAAAATCTCAACTTTGTAAAAATATAAAAAATAAAATAAAAATAACCCTGGTAAAAATAAAATAAATTTAAATGAATCCTTAATCTCAAATCCAAACAGAGAAATAATATAATATTTATTCAGTGAATATTGAAATATATAATAAGACCGACAATAAATACGAAATTAAATAAAAAATAAAACAGGAAGAATTAAAGAGTAAATCAAATTAAGAAAATCATATAACTTGAAATGAAAAGAATTAATGATTTAAATAAAATGTGAGAATGTGTGGTGAAGATGAATTGGAATAAGAGTTGATGATGTGATAGCGAAATCATAGTGATGAGATTTCTCAAGAAAAAAGATCTTAAAACGAAAGTTGTAGTAGAAAATGTTATATTTTCTTTTTAAAGTAAAATAAAAAATATAATTATGTTTTAATAAAGTATTGCGGTTCGATTTGGTTTGAATCGGTCTTGAAATGTCAAACGGTAATCTAAACCAAACTGCGTAATTTTAGAAAAAAAAATCCAAAATGATTAAAAAATTTACAGTTTTAATCGGTTATCGATTTTTTGGATCGATTTTCGATTATTTTTTTGAATCAGTTTCTGTTTTGAACACCCCTAGTTTGTAGCATGTTTTAAGGACTCAATAATAGTTGAGTTGTGGAAAATATGAGAGAAGAATTAATGACAATTAATATTGAGATTTGACATTATTAATGTTAATTATTCATACATGATTTTATGATTGTTGTGTTGTGAAAAAAATATTGTTGTTAAACAAAAAGTGAATAGGAAGAAAATCATTCTTATACATAAAATTTTCAAGACAAGAAAATAACAAGCCTTCATTGAGGAAGTTAGACTAGTAGATATGCTTACAAGAATGAGATTAATGACTTATTTAGAGAATATCAACATATAGAGTATTATAATTTGCTTATTACCCCTAGACTAGAGAGACCAAACTTTGTTATTTCTTTTGATATAGATGTATCTTATAACATATCCTTTGAGGGTAATAGAAGAATCAATCACATAATAACATATTATATATATATATATATATATATATATAAAGTAAGAGTTTTAAAAGTCATGATATATATTCTTCATTTCTTTGTTTATGATAATATTGGTCTACCTACTAGAATTTAGTGGAACGAATGATAGGTCGAGGTGGTGGTTGATAATGGAGCCATTTAGTTTTCTAATTTCTCATCTAATGAGATAGACACTTATAAGGCTATTTTTGACAAAAAAAAATTATCCACTTTAAGATAACATAAGTAGTTGTAAATAGTTAATAAGAATGTCAATTGATGGAGTTATTATTCGTAAATTTGATATTTTGTTATATTACCCATTTTTATTTTAATGAATTATTATATATAATTTAATGTTAGTTTCTTATTCAAATTTTAGAAATATATATATATATATATTAAATATATATATTATACTGATGTATTTATGTAAATTATTTAAACTAGAAATTCATTCTTTCCTTAAATATATACATCATTATAAAACAATTCCAAGTTGAACTTCTATTTTATTATACTTATTTACATTTTTTTTTTATCATTTTAAACAAAATTTTCAATTTTATTTTATTTTTAAGTTGTTACACTAAATCGGAAAAGTAGCAAAGTATAAGTAAGAGTAACATTATATCATACAATTGACTATTTTAAAAATTTCAATATTTTCTCTAATTGAGTTATCACATAATTTTTAGTAGAAGGAAAATTTAAAGTTGTATTACTATTTATTAAATAAGAAGTGCTTAGCAAAATTACTTTGAGAAATAAAATACCTACGAAAGAAAAAACATTGAAGAAATACAAAAAAAAAAAAAAATCTAATTTTCGTGAAAAGAAGAAAACACATAGGTGTCTAAAGATTCAAAGAAAGTCTTTAGGGTGTGCCAAAAACAACATAGAGAATGCTTGTAAATTAGGAACGACGATTTAAAATACTTATCTTGTAATCATTAGTGAAATCCTTTATAGATAATAAATGAGATGTTAGGAAATTCCACATTGACTAAAAATGAGGCCGAACTATGGTATATAAGTGAAGTGTAAACCTTACCTTCTAAACTGATTTTGAAGGTGAGTTAGACTCATAAACTCATAATCACTTTCTATATGATATCAAAGCCTACTGGTTAACAAGATTGTTGGGCCTAGATTCGGCTACTTGTTAATATATTAAACCTTGGTTGGCAGGTTGTTGGGCCTAAATTGAACTATCTGTTATTAGATTATGATCCCCTTCTATATAGTTTAAATTGAGTGAACTAATATAATATTAAGTATTCTTAATTAATATTTATTAAGTAATATATTTATTCTTATATTTATTTCTACAAATCAAAATTATATAAATTTTATTATACTTGAAATTATCCTTAAAAATATTATTAATAATCTTTTATCAAACAACTCATTCATTATCATTATACAAGTTATTTAACATTTTTTTAAAGTATAATTTTATTCAAACAATATTTTTACTCATCAAATACTATTTTCATCTCCCTTCTTATACAAGTCTATTTCAAATATTTTTTTTATATAATTTCTAATAAAAGCTAGTGTTTGACCACTTTGTGATGTAAATAGTAGATTTTAAATTTTGATTGTCTTGTTTTTTTTTAAGATATCAGTAGAAAAATTTTTAGACTTATTTTTTTAATTATTGGAAAAAAAGGAAATGAATTAAAAAAAATTCTAGATTTTTTGCAAAACGTCCCTTTAAGTTAGGATAGTTCCCAAAATAAAGTTTGCACAAATAATAATTATATTAGTCACAAAAAATTTAAAACATCTAAAAAATCCAAAAAAAAAAAAACCATAAATTGAGGGTAGAAGTGTCAAAGTGAGTTTACTTAATTCACATGGGTTGACCCATTACTAGATGAGTTAAAAATGTGTGTATCTCTATGTATGTTAGATCAAGATCAAATAAACTTGTTAATTATTTTGATTCAGAGAAAAAACAAATAATTTACCTTCTAAGTAAAGATAGACTATCAATTTCAATTTTGTATTACTTTATATTTATCATTTAAATCATTTGTCTATTCTTAAAATATATGAATCTACATGTTCTTAAATATATAAATCTATTGAGTTCTCAAAATATTTATGAAATAAATCAATTTGTCTTTTGTTATGTTTTCTAAAGATATATTATCTTTTGTTTTAATGTCGAAAGCACAAAATTCAAATTTAAAAGATATGTCTTTACAACAAAGTACATCTGCTATTTTTATAGTCTAGGATTTTGATATGATAATATAAAAAAAAAAAAGTATACTGTCCAAGTTCGATAAGTAGTTTTGACTATCTAATCTTGCAACTTAAAAAAGAATAGAATTTAATATAACACTTGTTGTTATATGTGAATCATTAAATACATCAATGATCATTAACCATATCATGAATGCTTGAATTAAAAGAAAAAGAAAAAAAAGAAAAAAATTTATATCAACAACTAATTTTTAACTCATTAATTATTGAAAGTAAAATAAAAAAAGAGAGTGACAATAATGAAAGAAGGACATTTCAAAGTTACAAACATCTTCAAATCTTCTAATCTTTACAAATCTACTTTCAAATATCTTTGAGAATTATCTAGATATAAAACATACAATCTTTATGTTTTTGTCTTTAAGACATTAAGAGTAAACATAAAAAAAATTAATTTTGCAAAGACAATATTTGTAATTGTGTATAATTAAATAATTATTTATATTTTTTATACACCTTTAACTTCCTTTATCCACCCACATAACCCAATAAAATTCAATTAAAAATCATAAATTTTCAACCAAAAACAAAGTCACATATCACCACTAACTTTTTTACTTTTTTTTTTCTTCTCAGATTCATCTAATAACCATCCAAGAACTCAATTTAAACTCTAACTAACCTAAACCTAATCATAAACATATTAAAAAATCAACCATAGTTAACTAAAAGATTCTTTCTCATTCTTCATTTATATACTTTTAACCTTGTGCTGAAAAAATATATATAATAAATTTAACTAAATTTTTTCCGAATAAACTTGTATGTTTTTTTTTAATAATTTAATAACTATTTCTTTTTTCTTTTTTCTTTATTATTTATACTTTAATTTAAAAAAATAATTATTATCTTATCAATTCTTTTTTAAAAAAAGTTTAAATTCTTCTTAAATAAATTTATTAACATATTCAATTTACATACACATAATAATTTTTACTTATCAATAATAACTCTTATTCTTATTTTTTTTCTACTTTGTAAATTTTTTTCTTTCTAAAATTAAGATATATTAGATTTACAATCTGTAATTGAGATAATTTTTACTATAAATTTTATCTGTAAGCGTATGTGTTTAGTTCTTTTGTGTAGAAAGCAAACGAAACCACTAAAAAAACAGGTAGATTTTTGCCACCGAACGATGCCGACTTCGTTTTCCTTTTTCTCGCAATTTGTCCAAAAACTATCAAATGGAATCGAGTGCTGCAGCCTGTAAAGTCGAGTACCTGTAAAATAAAAGAGATATTGATCTCTGCTATCCTTTAATGTTTATCTTTTTTCAAATTAATTAATAAATAAATAAAAAGTCATCAAATAATTTTTTTAATTAAAAAAAAAAAGTTTCTATATCTTAATTAAAATATAATTTAATTTATATAAATCAAAATATATTTATAAAATAAAATAATTACAATTTAATATAATATACATAAAGATATCAAATAAAAAATAATGTAAGAGATAAAACTTATATTTAAATTTTCATTTTGATTTATTTAATATCAAATTATCATTTTAATTTTATTATTTATTAATTTAATTTAATTTTATTATTAATAAAATATTCAATCAAATTTTTTAATTAAAAAAATAGAATAATGAAAACATTTTGTATTTAATTAATAATAAAATTGTGCGCATAAAAAATTAATTAAAAGTTTTAATTCAACCTTGAAAGTATTATATTGAAGAAAATTTAAATTTCAAAAATAGAATTAACTTTTTTAATAAATCACAAAGTAAATAAATAATAAAACTATTAAAGTCTTCATTTAAATTCTGAAACCTTCATTTAAATTTATTATTCTAACAAAAATATTCCTTATATACCTGTCTATTCCACACCGGTGCACACGTGTTCTCTTTCCTCCCCTACAAACACGAGGTTCGGTTCTATTTTGGTGACAGTATCGATTCCCACCTTTCGATCCCTCTCTTCCTTTCATTTCTGCAATTCCTCTGAAACCGTGCTTGCGACAGATTCAGATCGCCGGCAATGGCGGACTTGCCGGAAGATTGCCGGCACTCTTCTCACAGTTCAAAGGATCCCGGAGACGGCAAAGACATGGAGGACAGTGCGCACTCTATTGCCAATGGTACAAGTAGCTCTTCAGTCTCAGGTTACTATAACTCTCTCTCTCTCTCCCTCACTTTTATTCTTCCATTGAGCTTTTGTTTTGGTAGGTTAAGCAGTAGTTAACCCAAAATTGAAAAGAGAAATTGTAAAAACACACGCGCAGATAAAAGGGAGAAAACAAAGTGATGGAGTTCATTTTTCTTTTTCTTTTTTTTTATGAAAGTTGGGTCGCGAGATTCTTCTTCTTCTTTTTCTTATTTTTATTTTTTTTAAAGTTGAACTATTTGCTGTGCTGAGTTGTTTGGTTGGGAAATAGAGTGAACCGAAATGGGATCAGAAAATGCATTTGAACCCATAATGTTGCGGGTAACTTATGTGATTGAAAATGTGAGAATTACACATCGCTGGGGTTAATAAATCGGTATTTAGTTTAGGGAAGACGGAGGATAAGCGAAATTTGGCTGTTAGATGTATCAATTAAAGGAAAAAAAATATCTAGTTATGTTCTGGTTAGTGGTTAGGGCATGCATAAGGTCTCTGCAAGGTCTTTTGGATTTGAATACAATCTAAACAATGTTTTCCCTGAAGTAGGGCTTGCAGAAGGTGGACTCTGTTTTGACCTTAAGCAATGCAAGAAAGTTGAGTTTAGAAAGAGATAGCATTTAATTAACAATGGGCTTGCATAATATAATTAAAGGAAAGAAATTACAACCCCTCTCTCTCTATAAATTCAAAGATTCAAAGAGGAAATAATAATCCTAATAAAGGAAAAATAATTAAGATAACTTTAAAGGAAAAATAATTAAGATAACTTTAAAGGAAAAATAATTATTTGTCCGATGGAATTTGAAACTTTAATAAGCTTGGTATCCTGCACGATCCTACATGAATAAGGTATTAACTAATGGTGTATTTGGAAGAAAGGAAAGAAAATAGAGAAAAGAAACATACATAAAGATGCATTTTCTTTTGTTTAGGTGAAGATAAAATGGAAGAAAAACTTGTCTTTTTGTAATGGCCTAGAAGATCATTTGGCACAATATCCCTAATTTCCTTTGCTAAGGTATAGCTCATGGAAGAGCTGTACGATCATAGATTTGGGAAATCGAATTCATCTTTCGGAAAATAATATCAGATCAGCCTCTAAGCTACCGATGGTTCATAAAGTAGTACTAGTTATTAAGTAACCTTTGGCTTAGGTTTATGAACTTTCTGTAATAGTTTTAGGGGGACATATGATAGCCTTTTTTTTTTTTTCACTTATGTCTTCCCAACCTTGAAAAACAAATGTTGAGTTTTGGCATTTGATAGGCCTCAACCTTGTAACAAGAAGATCTATGCTATAGGAGAAATAGCGGTGATTAGACTTGTGGCCTGCTGTCAGGAGTAAATAATTTCCCAATGTCCCAGGAATAGAAAACTAACAGCATTAGTAGTTAGTAAGAGGGTAGTTGACAATTATATGGTTTTAGAGAAAATCAATGAAGGAAAAATTAAATAATATATTCATTCTGCAAAATCCTTAATACATTTTTTTCATAATAGCTAGAAGAGGAGACAAGTGCCTTAAATGTACCAAAAATAAACAAACTTCCTAACTAAAACTATCGGGTAAGCCAGATGAATTTTTTGTTATTTCTCCTTTAACTTTGGCATACATATCCTATATGACAATATGTTTATTTTAGAAATAATAGGATATGATACGTGTAAGATATGTATTTAAAAGTGTATGGGAATTTATAAAATCTAATAAATATATAAATATAATTATATATATTCAAATTAAAATTACATTTTTTAGATGTTGTTGAACTTGAAATATAAAATTATAAATTATTATTATCATAAATTACTTTATATTATTTATATGTAAGAATAACATTATCAATCTCATCATTTTTTTAAAATAATTCATAGAAAACAATTTCCTTTGATTAATGAAAATAATATTTATATGTTTCTATATTAAACATACCTATATGTTTTATGTAATTTTATTAGATATAAATATTTTAAAAGCTTGAATACTTGACCAATACATATACGTGAATATCTAGAAGTATCAATATCAAATACATGAAACCAATAAAAGTATTGATACTTCATAAATTTAAATATTTCATCCATAAGTATCGGTGAAGTATCGGTGAAGTATCGTAGAGTATCAATACGGACACGTGTCGGACACGGATACATGAGACAAATTGAAGTATTGGTGCTTCATTCCTTGTAATTAGTATCACCACTAGAAATAGGTATTTGACCTAGGCTCATGGAAGTTCATTGAACTGGCAGACCAGGCAGGTTAGGATTGGCTGGAATGTCCATCCCTTTAAATACAAACTTATTTTGGATCGATCTGTTTAACCTATAGGTTAAACCCATAGGTTGAACAGGTGTCGTATGTGGGTTAAAGGGCCAGATGCATACCAATTGCTTCTTTTAAATATTATTTATCCTTAAATAGATTTATACTTTTATTTACTTAAGACTATCTGATGTGTGTGGTTAAAGATTTTTGAGTATTTGAGTAATTTCCACTTCTTTGGTGTATATTGAGCTCTTTCTTAGTATTTGAATATGTACTATTTCTTGGTATAAAATGTTAAAAATATTATGTTTTTTATGCTCTTTTTGATGTTTAAATGATGGTTATATTTGTTCTTTTAAATTTTAGTATTTCATTATTTCATGTAGTTTTCCTTAACTTATGTTAGAGATTTTTTTGGTTTTTATCAATATTTTTAATAACTTTTTTCAGGTTTTTAATTGCTTTTTACAATTTATATTTTTAAATTTTTTTATTGGGCTCATGGACCAGTCCATTAGCCCGTAGAATAGGGAAATACATGCTCTATAAAGTAGGATGATGGGTTGCAGGGCAGTTCAAACTCTTAAAGATCCTAATTAAAAAGTTGGAAGTGAAGAGAAAGGTGATTCAGGAAATATAACTCGGTACCAAAGATTTGTGTGAAGATTGAGTTATATATCTTATACATGACCAGACATAGCCTTTGTAGTAATTTTAGTGAGACAATTCATGCACTCATGAAAAGCTCCTTGAGGGGCTTATATGATGCTTTTAAGAAAACAAGGAGACAAAGCAATTAAGTGCTCAGAGGTGCAGACTAGGTTAGTGACAAAAAGTCAACATCTGTCTATTATACATTTGTATGAGGAAATTTAGTTACTTGGAATACAAAATATTTGTGGCTAGAAGTAGTGCAAAGGCTGAATACAGGGCCATGTCCCAAGGAGTTTGCAAAATTTTATGGCTTTAAAATAATAGATTAAAGTTTATAAAAATTTTATAAGAATTTAACTTTAGAAATTTAGTATACGAATAGGCAGGTCATTAAGTTTAGCCTCAAGAACATAGGTAGGTGATTAAGGTTAGGCTTATAGTTATCATGTAAAGAATTTTTTAAAGGTTCGAAATATGAACACTTACTTTCATATAAAAAAATTGGAACTGTTCTTGGATTAGGTTAAGTTTAGTCTTTCTTTTTTATATTGAATATAAAAGAGATATTCTGGATGACTAATATTTGCTGTTATGAAAAAAAAATAATGCCCTCGTTAGGAGGAGCTTCATAAATGTCCTTGCAAAATGAACCAAGGTCAATATCAATATGGGAAGATGAAGTTTCTTTTTCCTATACCAATGGAGCAAAGGATGACTCAAGTAATTTAAAAGGCTCAACTTCAATAAATATCTCTCCTTGAAGTTGAGGACATTCATAGAAGGACGTGGATTCATGAAAAATTACATAAAGGCATAAATCTTCCGACTTGGAGGATGATAACAATAGTCATAACCAAATGAATATGCACTTAATAACACTAGGATCTAATTTTCCGTGGAGCTGACTATGAATATAGACAAATGCAATATATTTCAAAACACTATTAGGAAGGCTAGATAATAAAAGAAATATGAAAAGAAAGATGATATAGATTTAATAGGACAAAAGCATCAAGAAGACGGGAGGGTAATTTGTTAGTGAGATAAGTAGCGGTAAGAACTGTCTCCTTTTAATAAGACTTAGGCACGAACATTTGGAAGAGAAAGACCCTAGTAATCTTAAGGGAGGTGTCTTTTTTTTTTTTTTTTTTCCATCAAAGAATTCGTATTCTTGTGGTGAATTCTCCTGAACTTATCAATCCTAGGGGTTGTGGTATTGATCTTCTCCATTTTCTATCTTTATCTATATTTTTCCTTTTCTTTATACAATTGTTTTCTTAAATTTTCAACTTTTTTGATATGTTGAATTTTGATCCGTAAATGGGTACACATCATTTGATAATAAGAACAAGGTATGAAATTTTGGATGTAATACTAGATTTTGTTACTAGTGTTTTTCAAGATCTTGCCACGAGGAGGAGAATTGGAAGTGTTAAGAAACAAGGAGGGTTATATTATTTTAAAAACTTAAGAACCCTGGGATGTATCAATAAAGAAGTAATTCTTTCTTGTCACCAATCTTCTATTACTCCTGTGTCCTCTCAAATTTTGCTTCTTCATCATCGTCTTGGACATCCATCATTTTATACTTTTAAGTCTATGTTTCCTTCTTTGTTTTCAAATGAGTCTTTTGAGTCTTTTAAGTGTGATGCATGTCAGTTTGCAAAACACCATCGAGCAACATATTCTCCTAGTCATACAAAAAGTGTTAGCCCTTTTGATTTGATTAACTTTGATGTATGGGGTCCTGCATCAAATACTTGTATAACTGAAGCTAAATGGTTTGTCACATTTATTGATGATTGCACTCGCAATACATGGATTTTCCTCATGAAAGAAAAATTTGAAAATTTTCCATTATTTGTAAAATTCTTTCGTATGATACACGTACAATTTGGAAAAACTATAAAACGTTTGTCTTCTGATAATGAGAGAGAATATGTAAATTGTAACATGGTTAAGTTTCTCTCTAATAATGGAGTCATTCATGAGCTTACATGTGTGGATACACCATAACAAAATGGGATAGTTAAAGAAAAAACAAGCACCTCCTAGAAGTTACTAGGGCCCTTCTCTTCCAAATGTTTGTCCCTAAGTCTTATTGGGAGGAGACAGTTCTTATTACTATATATCTCATTAATATATTATCCTCTCGTGTTCTTGATGGTTTGAGTCCTATTAAATCTATATCCTTTTTCTTTCCACCATCCCTTTGTTATTTAGTCTCCCTAATTGTGTTTTTGGTTGTATTGCATTTGTCCATGTTCATAGTCAGTTTCGTGGAAAATTAGATCCTAAAGCTATTAAGTGCATATTCATTGGTTATGCATCTAATAAAAAGGGATATTGTTGTTATCATCCTCCAAGTCCAAAGATTTATAGCTCAATGGATGTACCATTTCATGAATCTACATCTTTTTATGAGTGTCCTCAGCTTCAGGTGGAGAATTTTATTGAACTTGAGTTTTTGAATCATTTGAGTTTTTTGAATCACCTGAGTCATCATTTGTCCCTTTGGTGCAATAAAAGGGATCTTCTTCTATTTTTGATTCTGACACTAGATCATCCTGCAAGGATATGTGTGAGGCTAATCTTAATGAAAGCATTGATGTTTCTAAGTCAGACCAACATCAAATATTAGTCGTCCAGAGGGTCTTTTTCGTATTCAATATCAGAGGAGACAAACTAAACATAATCCTATTGAAGAAAAGTTCCAATAGTCTAATTTAGAGGTAAGTGTTCATCATTCTAAGCCTTTAGAAAAATATTTACAAACTGATTCTGAGTCTAACTTTAATGATCTGCCTATAGCCTTAAGAAAAGGAAAATGGTCTTGTACCAAATATCCTATTTCTCAATTTGTATCCACTAAACACCTTTCTATGCAACACCTGAGTTTTCTCTTTGCTATTGATTCAATCAGAATCCCTACATCAGTTCAAGAGGCATTAAAAGATAAGATTTGGGTTTAAGCCATGAATGAAGAGAAGAGTGCCTTAGAAAAGAATCAAACTTGGGAGATTGTTGATAGGCCACAAGATAAGAAAATTGTAGGATGCAGATGGATCTACATTGTGAAATATTGGTCTGATGGCATATTGGATTGCTACAAAGCAAGGTTAGTTGCAAAAGGATATACTTAAACATACAGTGTTGATTATGAAGAAACATTTGCGCCAGTAACAAAGATGAATACAATCCGGATCATCCTTTTATTGGATGCACATTTTGGTTGGGAACTACAACAATTTCATGTAAAAAAATCATTTTTACATGAGAATCTAGAAGAAGAAGTGTACATGGAAATCCCACCTAGATTTGGATCTTTCAAAGAAAGTAATAAGGTATGTAAGTTGAAGAAAACTTTGTATGGACTTAAGCAATCACCCATGCTTGGTTTGGGAGACTTACACGAGATTATGCTTTCCTTGTGATATCGACAAAGCCTAGGTGATCATACCTTGTTCATCAAACATTCCTCTGAAGGGAGACTTACTCTTCTCTTTATTTATGTTGGTGATATGATTATTGCAGGAGATGATGAACGTGAAAAAATACTTGAAAGAAAAACTTTCTGACCAGTTTGAGATGAAATATTTAGGAAAGTTAAAGTACTTCCTTGGGATTGAAGTTGCCTACTCAAAAAAAGAGAATTTTTATCTTCCAAAGAAAGTATGTTCTAGACTTGCTCATAGAAACCGATAAGATTGATTGTAAGGCCACTAGAGCACCTATAAAACAAAATCATAGAATTGGGAGTGATGAAGAAAGTTCTGCAATAAACAAGGGTCAATATCAGAGACTTGTAGGGAAGTTCATTTACCTAGCTCATACCAAACCTGACATAGCTTATGCTGTAAGTGTGGTCAGTCAATTCATGCATGACCCAAGAGAACAACACTTACAAGCTGTAAATAAAATCCTTCAATATTTGAAAACAACTCTAGGAAGGGGGTTGTTGTTCAAGAAGGATGAAAAATTAAAGAAGTTCTACATCAAGATATTATATGATTTTAAGTGGAAACTTGGTCACTTGGAGAAGTAAGAAACAAAATGTAGTTGTAAGGTCCAGTGCAGAGGCTGAGTTTTGAGCTATAGCACAAGGTGTGTGTGAATTATTATGGTTGAAAATTATTGTGAATGATCTTAAAGTGAAATATGAAGAACCTATGACTCTCTATTGTGATAATAAATCAGCTATTAGAATTTCACAATCCTATCCAGCATGATAAAACCAAGCAAATAGAGATTGATCACCATTTTATCAAAGAAAAGCTAGACTGTGGCCTTATAACTACGTCATACATCCCATCTAGACTTCAGCTTGTAGACTTGTTTACAAAGGAATTCCCTCAGAATGATTTCATGATCTTACATGCAAGCTGGGAATGATTGATATTCATTCACCAGCATGAGGGGGAGTATTGAATTTTAAAGAAATATATTTATTAATTGCTAGAATGGAACCAGGGTAGTTGAGTTTCCTATAATTATTACTTGAGTAGTTGAGATCTCAACAATTAGTGTAGTTGAGAAGTTCTTTATAATTAAGACTAGAGTAGTTGGGAGAGCTCTCAATAATTATTGTTAAAGTAATTGAGAAGTTCTTTATAATTAAAATTGGAGTATTTATAATTAAAACTAGAGTAGTTGAGAGTTCTCTAAATTCTCTATAAATAGCACATCCTTGTATTATTTTTATCAAGAAATAGAATTTGTCTTTTCTTTTCTTGACTATCCTTTCTATCACTTTCTAGACATATTGCATTAGATTTCAAAATTTTCACCACCAACCATCTTTCTTAATTTTGTAACATAATTTCATGGTGCTTTGGTGTCGACATCTTATCTTTAGCTTGATCAAAATTTACAATTAAAATTTGATTTAAATGATATAAAAATTAGTCAATATCACAAAATTTCAAAACAAGACAACTATAAGCAATATCTAAACTATAAAAATAAAGAAACATGATATATTAAAAAAATATATAAGAAAAAGGAACAAGAGATCCGAAAAGAAAAAAGAAACAAAGCAAGATGAGAATAGAAAGAAATAGAAAAATAGAAATGCACAAAAGAAAAAAAAAATACAAATCAGAAACTTGATAATTGTTATTACACTCATTCATCTTATTATGTCTTTTCTTTGTATCTGGACAAGAAAAAATCTCTTTAAGAGAAGAGAAAGAAAGATGTACGAAAGTGGAAAGTTATCCTCCTAGAAAAGCCAAAGAAAAGTGGAAACTAGAGATAAAAGAAAGATACATTAATTAGCAAAGATTGTCAATGTCTTTGTATATTCAACAAAAAAACCCTCCTGACTTCATAAAGTTGATTGTGCCGAGGAGCTCTAAGCATTTTGATATGGAACGTGATACATCTCTTTTCCTTGTATCTTTTTTGTTAAAGTCTTTCCCTTTTATTTTCTATTTGAGAACATTTTGTTTAATTTTATGCTCGTCTTTAAACTATATGTGTAAGGCTCTTGTTTTTTTCTCCTTATTCAGATATTCCTAGCAAGGGGTTGTCTAAAGTGACCACAATGCCAGTAGACATAACACATGGAGATAAATCCGAGTCAAGTTCAAGTAAGTTTAAGATGGAAAGGTCAAAAACAGAGAGGTTGAGGCACTTAAGTCCTGAAGATGCAGCACAGATTTTTGATGACAAAATTCCTGTCCAGGAAAAGGTATATTATTTTGTTTTTTCATGTTTTACCCAATACTTATAAATATTTTAATATATTTTGGTAAATTCTTATGCATTAATTGTATACGAGATTTGGTAAGAAAGATGAAAAGAGGAAATTCATGATTATTATTAAAGATGTGATTTCTAGAAATATGGAAACGTGTAAAACAAGAAAGTAGGATTTTTAGTTTTTATTTTTTTTACTTTCATTGTTTTATCATTGATTTTTGATTAGGGTCCATAACACAATCAACTAGTTTATGGAGGTCTCTTCCAAGATATCCAACACATACTATATTTAGGAAATAATAATACCTTCCTTTAGTTGAGCCACTTCAATACTCAATAAGTATCTCAAGCATCCAAGGTCTTTGGTCTTAAAATGGCTGCGCATTTGTTTGTTCAATTGGGAAATTTTGGTAGCATTGTACTCTATAATAGTTGTTATCAACATATACGATTAAGTAAATATATTTATTGGGGAGAAGTTTGATTATAGAAAACTGAATCCAACACATACTATATTTAGGAAATAATAATACCTTCCTTTAGTTGAGCCACTTCAATACTCAATAAGTATCTCAAGCATCCAAGGTCTTTGGTCTTAAAATGGCTGCGCATGTGTTTGTTCAATTGGGAAATTTTGGTAGCATTGTACTCTATAATAGTTGTTATCAACATATATGATTAAGTAAATACATTTATTGGGGAGAAGTTTGATTATAGAAAACTGAATGATATGCTTAATTATGCTATAGTCCTAAAACCTGCACAATCAGACCAAATTTCCCAAATCAAGCTTGTAGAGATTATTTGTGCCCATAGAGAGAGACTGACATAGTTTATAAACTCACATTGAGCAATAAACATAGGGTGTTGCTCCATATATAACTCCTGAAGTCACCATGACGAAAAACATTTTTTTATGTCTAACTAACGTAGTCACGAAAGACAAAGAACTATCATAGCTAGGAAGAGTTGAACAATGGTCATAGGAGAAAAAATATCACCATAATCCAGTCCATATGTTTGAGTGTACCTTTTGGCTATCAGTTTATCCTTAAGGTTAAGAGTTTCACCATATGGCCCAAATTTAATTGTGTTGACCCATTTACATTCAACTGCTTTCTTTCATAGTAGAAGAGGAACCAACTTCCACATGTCATTGTTGTCGTCATTTGGGATGAGCAAATGCTTTATATCTTTAGGAATATTAACAGAGACAAAGGTCAAACAAAGGAGACAACTGATGAATAACCAAAATAATAATAAATAAGATGAGGATTTCAAGTGGATCTAATACCTTGGCCAACAAGAATCTTTATCTTTTACTTAGAACCATGGTACAATTAGGTGATGGAGAAGGACTTGAAGCAGGATCACCATGTAAAACCAACTTCTTGTATTCATGTTGGTAAGTAATGGGATGTTGTAAGGGTGGAAAAGGTCTAGATTTGGTAGGAAAGTGACCTAGAACTGTATCTAGGTTAGGAAGGTAGGAGAATAAGATACGTTGAATAAAAAAAATGTAATAGGTAGGATTTGTTGGACAAAAGTATGATCTTGCATTGAAGAAAGAAAAACAAGAGTCTTTTCAGAAAGAGTGTTACTAGTAGATATGTAATACTGATTTGATTCGGAAAGATAGTAATGGTACCCTTTCTGTAAGTGAGATTAGCCAAGAAAAACACATTTGATGGCTCTTGGAGGGAGCTTGTCCAATGCTAGAAACACATCATAAACAAGACAATGCAACTATAATTACGAATTGGAACATGAAGTAAAGGTTCATTTCAAAAATATAGGTAGTGAGAATGACATCATCACAATGAATAGTACATTAGCACCAAGCAATATTGTATGTGCAATTTCAACGGAATATGTTTTTCCTTTTGCTATACCATTTTGCTATGGTGTGTGGAATTTAAAATGCCATCTAAGCTTAAGAGGGAGGAAAAATCAGATGAAACATTCTTTAGCGCTATCACTTATGAATTTTGATTATTTTTCCAAAATGAGTTTTAATTTCATTAAGGAAAGACATGAAAATAGAAAAAAGTTTAGATTGATCTGGCATTAAATAAACCCTAGTACACAGGTAGTATTCATAAATGAATATAATGAAATATTTGAATAAAAAAGAAGAAACATGGCTTGAACCCCAAATGTATGAATGAATGATAGAGAAAGGAGAATTACATCTTGTTTACATTTCTTTGAAAAAGAAGACCTAACATATTTTCCTAATTGACATACTCACACTCAATGACATTGCTCTGAGATGGATAGTACATTAGCACCAAGAAATAGTGTATGTGCAATTTTAATTAAATACATGTTTTTCTTTTCTATTATACCATTTTGCTTTAGTGTCTAAAATACAAAATGTCGTTTGAGCTTAAGAGGGAGGAACAATCAGATGTATGATAAATATTTTTTAGCATTATTATTTCTAAGATTTTTGATTAGTTTTCCAAATTGAGTTTTAATTTCATAATGGAAAGACATGAAAATGCATAAAAGTTTAGATTGATCTGTCATTAAATAAACCCTAGTACATAAGAAATATTCATTAATGAATGTAATAAATTATCTAACTAAAGAAGATATAACATGACTTGGACTTCAAATGTATGAACGAATGGGGGAGAAAGTAGAATTACTTCTTGTTTCAACTTTTTTTTTTTTTAAAAAGACCTAACTTGTTTTCCTAATTGACATATTCACACTCTAAGAATTAAAGTTTGATCAGCCTAACTATCATTTTCTTCAATTTTGACAAGTGTAGATGGGCCAATTGATCATACATAAATTTAGGTAACAAAAATGCAAATAGATGTGAGACTTCCCACCATCCTTCCTCCACAGTTGCCTGCCAAATCAGGTACGTTTACTAGCATAGGCAACTACCAAAGTAGGTAATTACTAGGATGAGTTATAGGTTTTAATAACATACAAAATTTCATCTTAAAATTAATTGGCACTAAGAAAGGTCGACAACAAATATATAAGCTGTATTCCAAGAATTAAGGTAGGTGATGTGGGACTTCCCATCAGTTTCAAGAGATATAGTTCTTTTGGTCATATTCTACACCAATCAGTCAACCTGTACCATATTCTTGTATGTCAAAAAGAACTTAGTTAGGGAATGGTTTAATGACGTAGTTAATTAACTTAGACAAATTAGATTAAGAGGACAATTAGGAACATGAAGGACAAATTCTAAATACAACTCCTAGGGAAGCAACTTTGGGTTAATTGGCTATGGTGATAAAATGAGGAAGTTTAGGTGAGAAAATAGACGAGAACAAGGAACTATTACTAGAGATATTATTGAAAGTACCAAAATCAATTATTCATGGACTTCAACTTTCCACATATTGAGAAATGCAAGTTGTTGAAATACTAGGGGGTTATGGAAGGTTGTGCTAGGTTGTTGTGCTAGGCTATTGAATTTTAATTTCAAATATTTATGATATTCTTTAAAAACAAAAACTTTGGTTCAACTTTCTCAATCTTAGGGACATTTGCTACTTTGTTAGGAAAACCATGCAAGAGTAGTAATCTTTTAGGTATGACCCATTATCTTACTATAGGAGCATTATGGTTGTTGACCTCTAGCACTATGTCTTCCTCTATTGCATGACCTCCTCTTCCGCCAGTAGATACCATTACAAAAGATTCAACAAGTATAATTGATAACCATGAGAAATATATTGTACTAGGAGACAACACCTCCCAATACCCCACAACAATGTTCCTAACAAATAGCAAAAAGTTTTTCTCTGTGCCTTCTCCCCTCTCCTCTCAGATTTTTATCTTGGAATATTATTCTCTTTCCTTAACTAACTCTGCCAATTCAGTATTCATTTTGTCTTTCTCTGATTTTATCTTTTTCTTCACATACACACGCCCTGCGTTACTACTTCTTTGACTAATACTCGTCTAGCCCAAAATTACCTTTTGGGTCCTCATCACTAGACTAGATGCCTTTGTGTATTGAGTATAAGAGAGAGGGTCGAAAAGGAACCTTACTTAGACCTCTTGCCAAAACAAGATTGGGAACAAGGGTTGTTAGTCAATTCATGGGGACTCCTCATGTTGATCATTGAAATGCTATGATAAACATTCTTAGATACATACATTAGAAAGGGATTGTTAGAGTTCAAGGTGAGTTGGAATCTCACATTAAATAGAAATGGGAAAGTTGAATAGTATATAAGTGAGAAAGACACACAAACTCTTAACCTTAAGGTTTTGAGTAAAAAATGGAGTCATATTCACTTATATAGTTGTAGTTTACCCCCATTGGTAAAAATCTCCTGGTTGACCCCCCTCCTAAATACTTATCAGGGATTTGGGCAACATTTGTTGTACGAAGATAAGGGAAGTACCCAAGTTTCTGGTAAGAAACAAAATAATGTTGTTCGATCTAGTACAAAAGCTGAATATAAGGCTATGGCTTGAGCCACATGTGAACTTATGCGGATCAAACAACTCTATCTCTAATCTAATGATTCAAGAAAGAACCAAACGTATAGATTGATTGTCATCGGAAAATTACGGGTCAAGGAAATTAGCATTGAATCTATTAGTTCAAATGATTGACTTGCAAATATTTTAACCAAGTCTTTGAGAGGATCCTAGATTCAACTTTTGTGTTCCAAGCTTAGAACATACAAATTGTATCCTCTAGCTTGAGAGGAAGTAGAAAATAAACGTTATATGCTGCCTAGCTTCTAGAAGGTGATTCTATCTGTATCTACTTTGTACTTCTAAATAGTAGGTGTACTCATTGTAACTTCTTTTTATCTTTTCCACTATAACATCTTTTATATATATATCTTTTATATATATATATATATATATATAATTGCCTGGTGAGTGATTACACACACTCAAGCCTTCATCTAAATACACACACTACCCCAAAGAGCTTCAAGAGAGTATAAGGAGTTATTTTTCTTCTTAACGCAACATGTTCATTACTATAAATACAAGTAGTAATTATACGGAGCATTTATATTTGCAACATAACATAGTAGACGGGATTAGATAGTAACAATACACTATAACATGCCATGTAATTATGAATAACAGTTAAAAAGCTAAATATAGATGAGGTTGACTTTTTCAACATCATTATCATCATTATGTCTTTAGATTATATTTTAATCATGTATGATTGGTACTTCAGTTGATTTTTACAACTGTGCAGCTTAAATTGTTGAACAGAATAGCTACTGTAAAAGATGATGGAACTGTAGAATTTGAAGTTCCTGTAGATGTTGAGCCTGAGGGAGTTGTTGCTCAGTCCCAACAAGTAAATCATGTTGTTGATGATTCTCTTGATGCAACAGACTTTCATTACATCCCACCATTGAATGTAGTTATGCTTATTGTTGGTACACGTGGAGATGTGCAACCATTTATTGCAATAGGCAAACGCTTGCAGGTATAGAGGCATTTTCTTATGTCCTAATTTTCTCTTTGTCTGCTTAAATAATGCATAAACACACAAGCTCATGTGGAGATTTGTTGGCTTTTTGTAAAGGTAGGTGAATGATTGTATCTATAGAGACATTTTATTACATTTTAAGTTTTCTGTTTCTTATGTATTAGAAATTAGAACCATTCATGCACATGTTAGATTTGTGGGAAAATGATTGTATCTATAGAGGCACTTTATTACGTTTATATTTTCCATTTCTTATGTATCTGTTATAATTAGAACCATTAATGAACCATTGTCCATGCTTAAGGTAAGATTGGCCAGTGCATGCCCAAAATTCAAGTGCAGAATACCTGTGTGAGGTGACCTTATAGATCTATAACGTTTTGATAGAAAACTTATACACTGACTTATTATGTAAAGAGAGAAAAATACAAGAAGATGCTAAAACTCTCTTTATAGAACTTATATATACAGAGTTCAGTCAACTAACAATGGTAACAATCTTACAAATAGTAATACTGAACAGAATAACAGAAACAAACAGTTGAAAAATGTGTAGGAACTAAGCAATCATTGTGTAATTATTTTCTTGATTTACAAAAGAAATAATACATGAGTATTTAAAGGAAAAAAACTAATCCTAATAAAAGAAAATAAATATGTAGAAATATAGACTCTTAATCTTAATCAGAAATATAGACTCTTAATTAGAAATTTTAGAAATTTCTTACAAACAAATTTTATACATTAAATGTGTAATATTTACACCTATATGTTAACTGTAACAATCAACTAACAGTTGTAACAAACTAACCAACCCGATAACAAAGTCTAACTGAAGTATTACACTTACACCCCTCCACAAACTAAGGGGGCTGAGAAACCAAAGGTATCTAGGTTACATTGAGTTTGTCCCTAAGAAAAGAAAATCTAGTGGGAGACAAGGGCTTGGTAAGAAGATCTGCCTACTGATTTTGACCTGGGATGTGTTGAACAACAAGCTGCTTTTTTGTAACCTTTTCTCTAACAAAGAAAACATCAAGCTCCATGTGTTTGGTTTTCGCATGAAGAACATGATTTTGAGCTAAATTAACAGCACTTAGATTCTCACACAGAACAATAGGAGTGTAATGAGAAACTGAAAGTTCTTGAGAAGCGTTTGAATCCATAATATGTCAGCTGTGGCAGTAGCTATGCTCCTGTATTCAGCTTTGGTGCTAGACCTTGAAACCACTGTTTGTTTTCTTGACCACCATGAAACTAATTAGGTCCCACAAAAATGACAACCCTGAAGTAGATAGCCTGTCATCAGGATCAGTTGCGCAATCTGCATCACAAAATGCTCTAATAGCTAGAGGTTGATGAGGAATAGCAGGGTGAATAATGAGACCATAGTGTAAGGCCTCTTATACACTGATTTTATTATGTAAAGAGAGAAAAATACAAGATGTTGAGACTAGATACAGAACCTACATATACAGAGCTCCGTTTCAAATCATGTAATAAAATAGTTACAAAAACTAGAGAATTAACACATTGCTAACAACCTTACAAATAGGAATATTGAACAGAATAACAGAAACAAACAGTTGTAACAAACAACGAACAGTTGTAACAAACTAACTAACTCACTAACAAAGTCTAACTGAAGCATATCACTTACACGTTTCCTGACTCTTCATCGAAATAGTTTAAACTTTTGGTAAGGTTGTTTCTTGACAGTATACATGCACGAGTGTTATATTTTTTGGTTAATTATGTATTTAGTCCCTAAAATTTGGAGTAAATCCTTTTTAGTCCCTCAAATTAAAAAAAGTTTATTTTAATCTTTTAAATTTTGTAAAATATGATTTCAGTCCCTAAATACTAAAATTGAGGACTAAAAATAATATTAAAAATCTTATTTTAGTCTCTCAAATTTAATTTTAAGGAT
Organism: Macrotyloma uniflorum; assembly: GCA_016859785.1. NCBI lineage: Eukaryota > Viridiplantae > Streptophyta > Magnoliopsida > Fabales > Fabaceae > Macrotyloma > Macrotyloma uniflorum. Next base: position 270,452 of record BDMB01000078.1, on the reverse strand, counting down.
TAAAATCATGTTTTGAGGGATTAAAATAAATATTTTTAATTTTGGAGGGGAAAACCAGAGTTATCCTAAATTTGAGGAACAAAAATATAATTAAATTTCTTTTTTGCCTTATGAAAAATGTTCTACTAAAAATATAGAGCAGAGGAGTTACACAGGTATTTAAAGACTGATACAGTTGTCTAAAAAAGGAAACAAATCTTTCCTAATAAAAAACATGTAAACTTTATTGTCATTATTATCCCTCAATTTTCTCCTAATTAATATCCTTCAATTTAAGGGATTTAAACTTGCTATACTATTTACATTTAAGACATACTAATTTACAGCTCAACAAAAACAGTCAATCAACCTTAGAGAAATGAAATATTACAAATACATAATCCATGTTTTAGCACTGCTCTTTCACTTGGCTCTGATATATGTGGCTGGTATATTTCTGCTATATATTTTGTTCTTTGTGGCTTCACATTTTTGTCACTGATGGGATTTTTCTATTTTCTGGTGAAAATATTATCATTAAATTAATACAAGTTTTAGTTTATTTATTGTAGGAGGAAAATATATAAACTGAATAATTTGTATTATTTTCTTATTCAAAGTTGATTACTTTAAAATTCTTTCTTTAAGTGCAGGACTATGGCCATCGAGTTAGATTAGCAACCCATTCAAATTTTAAGGAGTTTGTTTTGACTGCTGGGTTGGAGTTTTATCCATTAGGCGGTGATCCAAAAGTCCTGGCTGGTTGTATGTACTATTTACCCATGTACTAATTTCTTCTTCTACTGACTGAATGGCTTTGTGCATGATATTCTTAATTTCTTCGGTCACACATTCCCTTCAATTGTATTTTTTCTTTTATTTGGCAATGTGATAGAAGAATTCTTAGTAAAAATATTTTTAGTTTAGAAATAAATATTATCAAGTGGCTAGTCAAATCAATAAGCTTTTCTCTTAAACCAGTCATTTATTATTTTTGATAATCAAGTATTTGAAAATAGTTGCAAATTATTCAATCCAAAACACTTAACTCTTAATTTATTTTGGTTCACTCGTCAGATTCACGACGATAACAATGAAATCACAAGTTAGCTAGTTAATTACCCGGCATTAGGCCAGTAAAGCCCTGATCCACCGTAAGAGAAAGTATCCCACTAACATTCATGCTAATTCTGACATACAGATAGCAGGTAAACCTACCGTCATAAAAGAACTTCACACCTCTCCTGTTGTGGACTACTTCACTTCTACTTCTCTACCCGGCTAACAGTCCTTCCACCAGTCATTGAGTCCGCCCCTAATCCTTCTTCCGAAGCAAGTCTCCCTCTCAAACAAAAATAATCCTTCTTCCGAAGCAAGTCTCCCTCTCAAACAAAAGTAATTGTTTCTTCTGCAGATGGATTGAGAATCCTTATGAGTTCCAGGTAGATCACCATTGGCGGCTAAGCGTTTGAATAGGTTCAGATTAAATTTAGAAAAGGCTATTATAAAGCTGTTTTGACTTGTATTTATTTGTACCTAGCTCCAGAGGTGTCTTTACTTGTTTTCTAGTCTTTTCTCTCTTTCTATATATCTAAGATTGAGACTACAGTTTCATTGAATTAATACGAGAGACTTTTATAAGCTCTCTAAAATAAGGTATTCGAGCGGGTTGATCCCACTCTTCCTGTTTTGTTTTGTCTGTCCAGCCACTGTTTACCACCATCTACATCCGATCATCACAGTTTGCTCCAGCAACCATCTGCTCTAGAGCATCTCTCCAAGTGATGGCCAAGCCCATTAGTCCCGAAGCCATAATCTGCCTCTTCTGCCACCACCCATAGCTTACTTATGACACAACTCAAGGCGTGTGCTGCCCACACACCCCCTTTCAGCCATTGGAGTGACATTGAGCCATGGTTGGGTTTGCCGTCCTTTGTATGTCCAAGTTCTGGGTGATGTTAGACAACTATAGTTCCTCAGGCTATGTCCTCTACATTCCCAACACATTTTTGGATATAAAATCTCTCCACTAAATCTTTCTACTAAATCTTTCGACAAAATTTTTCAATGCATTTTTCTTATTGATAGGACACAAGTTCTGGGTGATAGCTGTATCCTCTACATACCCAACTCATTATTTTTGGATATAAAATTATGTGAGGTCCCCCAAAATTTAGCAATAACAATAGCAATGTTAGGTTATTCTCTATTTTCTCCCTGCTCCCTCCCTGCCCTGATTTACATTGTGTCTTTTTGTATTGAGTTGGGCATGCTTTTCAAACAAGTTAACCTACTGTCAAATGTTTCTTGTTATGATTTTCAAAATATGAATGTTACATGATGGGTATATACACTCATTTATGAGTACCTACGTCAAATACTTGTTCCCCCAAATCATTGTTTCACCCAGAACTTGGTATCCTACACGATCCTACATGAATAAGGTATTGACGAATGGTGTATTTGCACGAAAGGAAAGATAATAGAGAAAAGAAACATAGGTAAAGATGCATTTTTTTTTGTTTGGGTGAAGAGATAAAATGGAAGAAAAACTTGTCTTTTATAAAATTTTGAAATTTTCTTTCTTTACATTTTCTCTTCAATTCAATTTTTTCTCTTTTGTCTTCTCTCACTTTTTCTTCCCAATCAAACAGAGGTTTAGTTCAGATCTTGAAATTTAATATCTGTTCTCTCTACAGCTATTTCTATGTTTTTACTTATGAATTCTTTCTGGAGCAGATATGGTTAAAAATAAGGGCTTTCTACCATCGGGACCTTCTGAGATACCTATTCAGCGAAATCAAATGAAAGAAATTATTAATTCTCTGCTTCCAGCGTGTAAAGAACCTGATATTGATTCTGGTGTCCCCTTTAAAGCAGATGCAATCATTGCCAATCCCCCTGCATATGGTATGAGTTCTTGTTAGTTACATGTAGATAATATGGTTTGCTGAATTTGTGCTTCTATATTTTCTTATCAAGTGAATATGATGAGTTTCTAAATTATGAAATAATGTTGGGTTAGTGTTTTCGTTAGCTTACATGAGCAAGCTTGAAAAAGTTGTTACTGCCATTATAAAACACTATACAAGATTTCTGAGCAAAAATCAAGTCTTTTTGAAGAGTATTTGACAAGGATTGATCAATTAGGAAGTCATATTTAACTAGAGTTTATGATCTGTGTGAGATCTATAATGGCCTAGAGCAGAATATGCCTAATATCTTTCGTTAGGTTGTCTGGGTCATGGAAGTTGTACGATCATAGATTCGGGAAATCCAATTCATCTTTGGGAAAACAATATCGGATCAGCCTCTAAGCTACCGATGGTTAATAAAGTAGTACTACTTATTAATTATCCTTTGGCTTAGGTTTTTGAACTTTCCGTGTAGGCTTAGTTGGATATATGATAGTTTTTTTTTTTATACTTAAGACTATCTGGTGTGTGTGGTTAAAGATTTTTGAGTACTTAAGTAATTTCCACTTCTTTGGTGTATATTGAACTCTTAGTATTTGAATATTTACTATTTCGTAGTATAAAATGTTATATTACGTTTTTTATGCTTTTTTTTATGTTTAAATGATGTTGATATATTTGTTCTTTTAAATTTTAGTATTTCATTATTTCATGTAGTTTTCATTAACTTATGTTCTAAATTAATTAAATTATGATTAATTAATGATTAAGATACCTAATCTTATGTTTTTTGATGGTGACGATTCTAATGATGGTTTCTTCTAATTTTCATTATATTGTTAATAATTCTATAAAATTCTAGAAATTCCGTAAACTTCCACCGAAAGGACACTTAATATATCTTATAAATTAAACTAAAGTTGGAAACTTAAAATTAGACCGCTAATAGAACTTATAAAATTAAGTGAAGTTGGAAACTTAAAATAGATACCTCATAGGCCTTATAAATTAATCAATTTCTGAAACTGAAAGTGGATACCTAATATACCTTATAAATTAAGTAAAGTTGGAAATTTAATAGAGTTTATAAATTAAGCAAGATTGGAAATTTAAAATGGACACCTAATTACCCTATAACTAAAAAAATTTAGAAACTTAAAGTGGACATCTGATATACATTATCATTTAAGAAAAAAATGGAAAGTTAAAGTAGACACCTAATCTACCTTAGAAATTGAGCAAAGTTGGAGAAAAAACTGATTATGACGCTACAAGTTACATTGTGAACCAATAAAAAAAAATTGAGGGTTAAAGCATCACTATGTTGTTAGTTATCCTAACTAAGTTGCACCACAAATGATGTAGGCTTGATTTTAGAGTTGATGTTTAAGTGGAAGATTAGTTGATTATTAGGAGAAAAATTTAGAGAAGATCCCCACGGGACATGAAGATAACCAAGGGATTACCTAAGTGTGAACGTTTACTTCTAAAAGGTTCAAGAAAGAAGAGGAGATGCTAGCGGGAATGAAAATGCTAGCTGGAAAATTAACCAAACACGGTGTGCAGTACATAAAAACGTGAATGGTGCTGAAAATGAAATGAAGAAGCATAAAAAAATGGGGGATGGTGTATGGAGGAGGTGATTCTCGCCACTTTGGTGGAAGGAATGCAAGATAAGTGGTGGTGCCGCCACTTAAGTCTACACTTAAGATAAGGCACAAAGAGAGGGATGAACACCCAACACACAAGCTGAAAAACTAACTATATTTCTTAATGTCAAAAGTTCTGTACATGTGGGAAATAGGGTCCTATTTATAGGCTTTGGAGACTCTCAAATGAAACCCAAATGAAGCTGAAATAAAACCAAAATTAAACTTTAAGAAGGGCCTAGAAACTAGGTCCTCTTGCTGCCTCCTTGGAGCCCAAAGCTAAAGTCAACGCGTTGACCTGGAGAGGGGTGCAAAAAGCACAACACAAGGAAGGGCGGGGTGCGTGCTCAAAAGGGAGCTCACATGTTGTCTTGAAAAGGGGGTGTGCTTAACAAAAGATGGGTGTTAAAAGCAAAAGCCTCCCAAGAGTCCAGCAGCCCTATAATAAGCAAATTAAACCAAAATTAGGAATTAAACTAAGAAATAACAAATAAAGAAGTAAATATAAAGGAATCTTCTCAGGACACAATTCATCTTTTTTCTTTCATCTTTGTTCTTTGATTTCATCGTTTCATCAACAAACAACACTAATCATATGCAACATCTTATAGTATCATATAGAAAAGAGAAAATATGAAATAAAGTGGTGGGGCCACACCAAACCTACAAATAATCCCTAATCCTATGGAAAAGTAATCAAATCTATCCTTTAGAAGTTTAGGACAAATAAAACTAGGAATATTATCCCACCATGTATAGCCCTAAGCCCTATTGCCAAAGTTAGTAAGTTTATCAACACATTGATTACCCATCCTAAAAAAATATTAGAAAAATTTTCATCTCTTATTCTTTTTTTTTTTTCAAGTTTCTTAATATGCTTGTTGTTCTTCTGCTGTCCTCATCAGAAACCCACCTTGACAACCCCTCTCGAGATTCCCCTACCTATATTACCGGATTTGACCTTCAAAGAAAATCATCCTTGAATACTAAAAGAAAATCAAAAGCTTGTTTCACTGTCCGATTCGAGGATAGCACATATTGAAGCTCTAGAACCCTCTTTTTCTTTCATTGAAAACCTGATGATTTTGAAAATGTCATTAAAATGATAGAAATATTTATTTTCAAAATCCTAAAAGATTCAATGATTTGTTAAAATATTAGCTTATTGTGGTTGTGAATTCCTTTCATATTCAAAAGATAAAAAATATTATCTTCGCAATCCAAATGATTTAGTTGATTTGGAAATATTAGATTCAATTTGGATTTAAAAACTGATTCAATAAATCTATTTTCACAACCGAGACTTGAGTCTGGCACGTAAATTTAAATCTTCTGCATGAGACTGAAGTCTTACAGGCAAGACTGAAGTATCTACTAGTTTTCTTCGTTTAAATTTGAGTCTGCTTCTTCAGGACACGATTTTCCTTTCTGATACTTGAGTCATGCATGGGGGACTCGAGAAGTTTTTAAAATTTCGAGTTTTTTTCTTTCAAAATAGGTTTGATTTCTTGTCATTGTATAAAGCTAATTTCAATTTTAATACCCTCCAGATGGATGATTGGAGACAGATTTGGTTGGGATAGAATGAGTTTACATAATAAACCTAAGTCTTTGGCTTTGATCTTCAATGTTATTTATGCTTTCTTCTCCTTGATCTTCAATGTTTGGCTTTATTCTCAATCTTTGGCTTAACTATTTCTTTCTCTGTCTGGTGGCTTTTTGTGAGGTTCCTTCTTTTTGTCTTTGTCTTCACCAAAACTTCGCTTGTCATGTTCTGGAAGATTGTCTTTGAATATTTCTCTTCAGGCGCAGGAGGTCAGAATTTACATTTAAATCTTTCAATTCCTCAAGTTGTGTTGAGTGTTGGGTCGCCAGTTTCTTGAGATACTCCTTTGACGACTTCAATGTTTCAACTAGTCTCCATTGCTACCGTCAACACTGGCACCCTTTGGAGAAATATCAAGTCAGACCTAAGATAGGTCCATAAAGATTAAGATAAATAAATTGAGATGAGGAAGCTGAGAATCATAAAAATTTTATTATTTCTCTCAGTCAAGTCAAGGGAGAAGCCCTTCAACTGTGAAAAACAGTTTATTACAATGCACAAAGAATGATCCCCCTTATTTAATATACAACCGTATTTATAAGTCCCTCTCCTCTCAACTCCTGGATTGTCAAAAAGGCCTCTCTGATTACTCCAATCACTTTGTTTATAAACTAGGCTTCCAGTAACCAATTACCCCTTACATCTCATTGGTTCCTTTGCTTGCTAGAATAGTCTGTTAATATCAGGACCTCTTCTTAGCAGTATATCTTAATATATAGCAATTTCTAGCCATGGCTGCCATGACCATTCATCTCTATTGTAATCAAGAATGTATTTCTTGATGGACATTTACAAGAGAAGGTATACATGAAAGGAATGCTAGTTTTTGTATGTCGTCATAATATTTCCATTCCACTTTCTTAATTTTGGGTTACTCCTTACGGTAATGTTATCTTTCTCTCACCTTTCTTGTTATTTGATCCTTTGTTTCAGCTTGTCTAATTAAATTAGCAAATTTTACTGTTTGATTCATATCTTGTACATTGCCATTGATATTGCTACATCTTTAGGGCATACCCATGTGGCAGAGGCACTTAAAATTCCAATTCATATTTTTTTCACAATGCCATGGACGTAAGTTTCATCTTTTTTTCATAATCTTTTCTGAAGTTTTTTTTCCCAAGTTTATTGTTTTTTTAGTTCTTCAAAGATTGGTTATTTCTTTTGGTTTTCTAGGTGATTCAATTTTGCATTTTAAATAAGTACTTTATCATTTCTTTCCAGGCCAACTACTGAATTTCCACATCCTCTGTCTCGTGTAAAGCAACAGGCTGGTTACAGGGTGAATTCTTTGTTAACTGCTGTTTCTTATAACCCCTCCTAATTTTTTGCCTTCATGTTGATCTAAATATTGGTTATTTATATCTTCAGCTTTCATATCAAATAGTTGACTCTTTAATTTGGCTCGGAATAAGGGACATGATTAATGATCTTAGGAAGAAAAAGTTGAAGCTACGACCAGTCACATATTTAAGTGGCTCTCAAGGCTCTGAAACTGACGTTCCTCATGCATATATATGGAGTCCTCATCTTGTTCCTAAACCAAAAGGTGGTTGTTCTAGATCCCACTCTTCACATTTGCTTCTGTAGTCATTGTTATATTAGTTGCCTTGATTGTTATAGTTTGTGCTCTGTGCTTCGCTGAGTTTGTTATTGTTATGATTTTCTTTCTGACTATTAAGAGAAAAACTGAGAGAAAAGAAAACTTTGTATTGATTATATTGAGTTTGTACATTTATAAGTTTTTGTTTAGAGCAACAATATATAAGACTATAGAAGCTCATCTTAGTGAGTTATAGAATACAGGGAAGCTGTTACATTGAGTTTGAACTTGAGTAGGAGATAGAGGAAACAGTTCAAGATAGGGAAATCTAGTTTCATATACATTTTTCCAGAAGAAGATAGACATTTGTAACCTTGGTGGGAGGTGGAATTGCCAAGGAATGAACACTCATGGGATCTAAATTCAAGCTTGTATGAGTTGTATGGACAAAGGAGTGGAAAACAAGCATAACTGAAAACTTTAAAAAATGACTAGTGAGAAGAAACCTTAAACAACAATTTAGTGCAAGGAACATCGAAGTTAATGGCAGCTTAGGGAAGTTTGTTTGAGATATACAATAGTGAGAAAGGCATGATCCCAAAAGGAGAGAGACTTATGTAAGGCGAGAAAGACCTAATTCAATAAGGTGACGATGCTTGCACTCAAGAACACCATTTAATGGGGTGTGACGACAGATTACATGATGTACGGCACTTAATTGGTTAAGGTAACTAGCGAAGGTGAGAAATTCAACACCCTAGTTAGTTTGGACAGCCTTAATGAAGGAGTCAAATTACAACTCAGCCATTGATTTGATTTTTTTAAAATTTTAAAGCACCTCTGATTTATTTTTAAGTAGATGGATTGATGTAAAGTAGAAATGGCCTCACAAAATTGACATGCAGTAGGAAAAGTTATATGTGGAAGGAACAAGAGAGGCTCCTCATTGGTCACTATACACGAATTGCAAAGTGAATTATATGTTGTCAAAGTGGCTGATGAACTATAGCTTTAACCATGCAACAAGCTGAACTAAATGAAACAGTATTTTATTAGCTGATGAGGTATTACAATCCTGAAAAATATGTGCATTACATGAGCATTTGAATGGCCTAGCCTATTGTGTCTAGTGAGAAGACCTGAAGATTTTTGCTGAAAATGCTTGAGTGGGTGATTTCACTCAGCAGCAATATGCATATATATATATATATATATACTAGCAAAATGAATACACAAGAAGGATGATAGGACAAGCTCAGACTAGGAGAACCTAGACTATATAAAAAGCAACTTTTATAAAGCTTTACAAGACTATTTTCTTGACAGATGATACACAAGAAGGATGATATAACTAGTCTTTTCTTAACACTCCCCCTTAAGTTAGAACATACAAATTGAATGCTCCAAGCTTGGAACAAATAAATTGAATTCTTGGACCTCTTAATGATTTTGTTAGGATGTTTGCAAGTTGATCATTCAAACTAGTTGATTCAGTAACAATCTCCTCGGACAACACCTTTTCACGAACAAAATGGTATTCAATCTCTATATGGTTAGTCTTCTCATGAAACACTGGGTTAGATGCAATGTGAAGAGATGCTTGGTTGTCACAATATAGCCTCATTTGTTGAACATCACAAAACTTTAACTCTTAAAGAAGTTGCTTAATCCAAAAAGGTTCATTAGTAACCACAACCATAACTTGATATTCAGCTTCAACCATAAATTTAACAATATACAAGATTTCCTTCCTATAGATACACAATACCATGTGGTAGAATGCAAATTAATAGGGGTTCTTGCCCAATTTGCATCAGAATTCACAATTAGCTGAATATCTTCCTTATCTTCATGCAACAACTCCTAACTTGGAGAATTTTTTTAATATATCTAAGAATGTGAACCATTGCATTCCAATGATCAATTTGAGGAGCTAGCATAAATTGGATAACTACCACACTTGTGAGAGAAATGTCAATCTAGTTATAGTGAGGTTGATGAGTTTACCGACTAACCTGTGATATCTCTCTAGATCGAAGTAAGATATATCATTAATTTTTGATTTGGATCCATGGGTCTATCAATAGGTCTACAATCTACTATACTTGTTTCCTTAGGATATCTAGAGTATATTTCCTTTGAGATCCAAATGCCCTCTTTAGATCGGAGAACTTCAATTCCTATAAGTATTTTAGATTGCCATGATCTTTAGTTTGTTAGTAGTTGAAGTGCTTTTTCAATTGAGAAACTTTAGCGAGACCATTCTTTATAATGATAATATCATTAATATAAATGATGTGATAACAATTTACCAAGAGATGTGTAACATTGGATTTTGTTCCTAAGCTAGATAACTCAAATTGTGATTTAGATCTTCATCTAGAAATTATGGAGGAATTTGAGGGTATCAACATAGTGATGCAGACTACTAGTTTTGCTGACACCATAGAAGAAGCTTTTTGTCATCTAGTTTTTTACTATGATGCAAAAATATTGTTAGAATTGAGATAGGGATCATGCAATTGGAAGACTAATTTGTAACATTAATCTATATTTTAGTTGGTGGGGGAGGAGGAAGATGGTTTCGAAGCCACAATTATGGATCAAAATTCTCTTTGTAGGAAATCCCACACTGATTAGAGATGAGTGCAAATTATAATACATAAGTGGGATTCAAATGTCATCTTATAATTTGGTTATGTAGGGTTAAGTTTGGCCCAAATCCACTTTCTAAGATAGTATCAAAGTGAACTAAATCAAAAGATGATGCAACACTTTTAATGGCTCGAGGATAATGGCTCGAGGATTATATGAATGAGAAACATGTTTTTTTAATTGATATGACTCACATTGTAATGGCTTAAGGGAAGAAACACTAAATAACACAACTTCTTCAAACTGGGATGACCAAGGTGTTGATGGATAAGATCGATGAAGGTAGAGGAGACACATGCAACTAGTGGTCAAAGATGATATAATCCCTTAGACTCATGTCCTGTTCCAATTGTCTTTGTAGTACATTGATCTTGAACAAGAACACAATTCCTATAATTCTACATGGTGTCAAATTAGGGTTTGATCCCTTATTTTGTTTTTTCTACACTGCTAGTTTGCGCCATTGTCCACGCATTAGTGCTAGTCCGCATATCCTCGATTTGAGAGGGTGTGTTGAAAATCCCAATATTGACTAGAGATGATGCCAAATTATTATATATATATATATATATATATATATATATATATTAGTGGAGTGAAAATTTCACCTTCGAAGCCATTTTTATAAGGTTGAATTAAGCTCTAAGACTCTTAATACTAAAATATGAGGAAGTTTGTGAGAAAAAATTGAAGAGAAAGGAAAACTTTGTATTTATTACACTAGATTTGTGTAAGTGAGGATGCTCTTTTGTTTGCCACAATTATATGTAGACTAGAAAAGCCCTTTTGTACAATGCAGCTCTAAAATTCTCTTGACTAACTTATTGTAGTTCAATTGATAGGTAATTGTTAGTAGTAGTCTTTGAAGCTTATGTTTTGTTTAAACAATTTTATTTTCATATTAATCATTATTGTCTCAAGGATAAAAGTAGGTGTAGTTCTTGGAATAATCACCTATACTATCTTTTGTTACATGCTTCTTGGTTGAAGTATCTAATTTGTTCTACTTTATAGATTGGGGACCAAAAATTGATGTAGTAGGATTTTGCTTTCTTGATCTTGCATCAAACTATGAACCACCTGAGTCACTTGTTAAATGGCTTGAAGATGGTGACAGCCCTATTTACATTGGATTTGGTAGCTTGGTGAGTCTTTTTTCCTTTCATTCTATATTTATCTTTACACATTATTTCTGTATGCTAGGCCTAATTGTAATAACTTTGCATTGACACTTTAGCCTCGCAATTTTTAAGTATATAGTTGAATGTTTGTTGATTTGTGAAGGTCATTGCTTGAATGAGTATTTCACTCAATAGCAATAGTATATGTTAGAATAGGGGTAATTAAAAAGTTGTTTTCTATGTACCTATCTAAACTACTCCTAGATATACCCCTTGCTTGTTTATCACTCTTACCCTCATTGATTATATATAAGATTGTATGTCAGATTTCTCTATAAATAAAACTGAAGAGATGTTGTTGTAGTGGTACTTACATAATAGTCTGTTTGATTTTATTTCAAGTTGGTATTGATCGGGTTGACCTACTCTGCTTGACTTTGTCTTTTCCAATGAAATATACACCGTTTGTCGCCTTTTGCGGCTGATAATTGTCAGTTTTCGCCGGTGACCACTGGATCTAGAGTGCTTCTTCGAGCGATCCCGTCGGTCCTAGAGGTTGAATCTTTCCCACGCATTGCCACACACAACATTACCCCATACTGCTAGGTGCGTGCGTGAACCCCATGCACCGCATTCCTCTCATCGAAACTCCTTCGCATTACCTATGTGGAACTTGCCAAACATCCCTCTTCTGTTCTTTATGGTCAACGCTATCTCTCCAGCTTTGATAGAAGGAAAATCTCTCCCTTTGTCTCTCAGAAGCTATCTGATTTAGGGTTTATAGGGAAGTTGTTAGGTTGCCTATTTTCTAGTTTGGTTTCCTCTTTCTAAAATGTCTTCAGGACTTGTCCAATCATTTTTTAGGATTCCTTAATCATTTTGGAAAAACTTAATGGAAAAAACTATCTCTCTTAGTTTGCATCGGTTGAACATTAGTTTCTTGGCTAAGGTTTCCATGTTCACTTAGAAGATGGGAGTAATGTACCATTTGTTCAAGCTAAAAAGTGAAAAAAAAAAATTTTTTTAGTTGTGTGCTTTACTATGGCAATCAGTGGAAGCCAAAATATTGGGCACTTTAAGATTGTTCAAGACGCACAACTCTTTTTGGAAAAAGGCTAAAAATGTTTTTGCAAATAATGTACAACATCTTTATGACTCTATCAATAGACTAGCCTCTCTGAAGCAAACAGATCATGACATGATATCCTTTATGGTGGAAGCTCAATTAGCAAGTGAAGAATTGAAGATCTTATTAGAGGTTGAGTGATTAGATGAGATCAAGAAGTTGGACAAGTTTTATATGATTATGATTCTTTGTTCCATGCACCCAAATTTTGATCATGTTAAAGATCAACTTTTAACAAGTCATGAAGTTCCACATATGGAAAGCTTGACAACTTGACTCTTGCAAGTTCCTACTCTTCAAAACAAGAACGTGTAAGAGCCTGTTGAATTTTCTATTATGGTTGTGGCAACTTGAAAAGGTTCTGAACATTGTTACTATTAGGTTAAGATATATGAGTGTGTTTAGTTAATTCACAAGCCTCACAATGCAGTTTTGAGGTATCTAGATTTTCAAATAAATGGGAAAACATAATTTCTGAAATAGAAAATGATGGATGTCCTAACCGACAATGGTACCACCAAAGAGTGTCTTTATTTATACATTAAGTAAAGACATGGGTTGATCATTTTTAGATTCTTGAGATGGTTCAAGATAGTATAATCCATTTCTTTCCTTAGCAAGTCCAATCCTCCTCCTCAAGTCATGTTCCTGAAAAACACACAAAAATGGGGAAAACATTACAAAACAATTGAGGTTATTTGTTAGTTTTTCACGGAGAAAATACTTGTTGAAAATTTTGGGACATGTAGAACATTTTTAAGAATAAATTTGAAGGATAAATAGATATCTCCATATTCTGCAACTATAACTAATCGCAACAATAATTTTCCTATTGCTTGGAGATGAAATATAAGAATGAAAGAGTTGAGGTGAGTATGTCATATGATCCGTAACTCCCGAATCCACAATCCAAGAGTTAATACTATATGAGACACTCATACAAGAAACATTAATTAAGAAAACAAGAGAGCATGATTCTGAGGGTTTTTCATTTAATCTATATGAAACTCTAATGCCATGGAGTTCTATAGTTGAATTTGGATCAGATATCATGGAGATGTAAATCAACAACCAGCTATCTAATGAGTGATTTTATAAGGAGAAAAACAACAATAAAGGTTGTTACTATAAAATTGCAGCAATTAAGGTTGCACCCTTTTGAATATAAAATGACAATGAAGGCCACAGATGATAAAAACTGAGACCAGGGCTCTAGGAAAAAACCTAGAGTTCTGATACCTTTTGAGGGTGAGTTAGGTTTGTAATCATTTTTTATATTTAGTCATGGATTTACTCTGATTTTAGATAAATTTGTATTCTAAATGTAGTGGATACATGACATTTTGCTAACAACATGTAAATGTATGATAATGAATTTTCGGTTCTCATGTATTTGACATTCAATATGATTCAAAATATGAAATACAACTCAATGGCAAATACAAAGATTACACTATTTCTCTCCGCCCCTCTTCTCTTTTCATGTTATGGATCTGTTTTATGCTTATATGGTTAAAACTATCTTCATTTAACACAAACAACCAATTAAAAAAATATGATAGTTTTTCTATCTTACCTCTACCACCAAATAGGCCTTTAAGTATTCTATAAAAGTCTTTCCTTTTCTATTTTCTAATATAATTTCTTTCAGCTTCGTGTTTTTTTTTTAAGTTCCTCGTCAAATAGCTTTATTGTGATGATATTTTAACGTCAATTCTATGTTTTTCATTTTATAATTTATCTGGTTAAAGATGGTAACATTAAATAGGGAAAGATAGAAATGTTGTATAGCTATTATTTAGGGATTCTTAATGACTGTATCCATATGTAATTAATTCTGTTCTTATAAATAGAGCGGATATGTGATGGATTAACACAAAACTAAAAAAATCCATAAATCTTTTATAATTTTTCTTGTGGTGATATTTTATCCCCTTTTCATCTATCCTTCTCCTTATTAAGTTTATTTTTTTATAAGAAAAAAAAATAATTTTTATCTCTACTCTTTAATCTTATTTCTACTTTCTCTCATTTTTCTATAACAGCCTGTTCAAGAACCAAAAAAGATGACAGAAATAATTGTAGATGCATTGGAGACCACTGGACAGAGGGGTATAATCAATAAAGGATGGGGAGGTCTTGGAAATTGTAAGAATATTTCTAATTCTTGCTTTCTTGGAATAGTTTATTAGTTTTATGTTGTTTTTAACAACATATTTTTCTTTCCAGTGGAAGAACCAAAGGACTCCATATACTTATTGGATAATTGCCCGCATGATTGGCTTTTCTTGCATTGCAAGGCAGTGGTAAGATTATCTAGTTATTCTTAAAGGGTGTTTGGTATCAGGGAAATTTTTCCTTAATGGGGAAATCATGAATCTTGATTCTTATGGATGATTAAATTCTGTTTGGTTGGTCAGAAATATTGTTGAGAATATATAGGTTTTCTAAATACCAAAGAATAATATGCTATTTTTACTAAATTTTTTAATTTGTTATCACATTAAAATGTAGTGACCAACCGAAAGCATCTTTACAATGTCTCTAAGGTGGCCTAGAATTCAATTTATCCTCCAACATGAGGGGAGTGTTGGAAAGAATTATGATTAAACTCTAGGAGGTTATATGATTTTTTTTATTCTTGCATCAATTAGGGAATTGTGTTTATAGAAGTTTATTGTAAATTTAAATAACTCCTAAATATGTGTAAATATGATTTGGTGAGTGATTTTTAACACGAGCTATTAGATGTAACGGGTTTAGGCCCATCTCTTTGTATCTTTCTTATATTTATATACATTTAACCCTATATGCTCTACAAACGGTGTAAATTATTTTTTCTTCGAAGTTGTGTTTTATTTCGTTTTCTGACATCCCTCTTCCTTGGATCTCCTTTTTCGTCTGTTTTCTTATCGTTGCCATCGTTGCTATCCATTGTTGTTGTTATTGTTGTTCTGTTTGGTGACCATTGTCAGTCCCATGTCGAACAAAGCAGCCATTCACCTCCCTTTCGTCATTCTAGATTTGCAACTTCCATTGTGATCGGAGTTTGTTTTGAATTTCTCACTTTTTCTAGGGGTTGTTTCTCTCTCTTGTGGGCTGTTTTCTTTCTCCTGGTGACTGCCTTCTCTCTCCACCATCATTCATGGCCTTTTCTTGTGCTACCTTAGTACCCTATGTTATGAATCTCACTCCATCTAATAACAAAAGACAACTTGTACTATTCAATGAGTTTCTAAAATGGTATGAGGATTGTTAGGACTCTAGTTCCATTGCTTTTATTGTGCGCTTAGATATTTCATTTGCTAGCCTCACTCACTCCAACTCTCTTAACCCTTGTGTTCTAGACTTTGGTACCACCAATCATAATTCTGGTAATAAATCTTTTTTCTCTTCCTTGTCTACCTTGGGTTATTTTCCATCTGTCACCATGGTTAATGGCTCTTAGGCCCCTCTCATGGTGCTGGTATTGTTTGTCTTCTCCTTTTTCTCTCGTTTGACAGTGTTCTTTATTTCCCTGAATCTCCCTTTTATTTATTATTCTTTAGTCACCTCATCCGTTCCCTAGATTAGATTATATTTTACCAAAGATTGAATTTGTATACAAGATCAGAGTTGGGAAGGGATGATTGGCGCTAGATGGGAGTCTCATGGTTTTTACCATCTTCGGACATCTTCTCATGTTGGCTCCATGATGACTTCCCCCTCTCTCATCCATGCTCAATTGGGTCATCCTAGCCTTGCTAAGATGCAACAACTTGTCTCAAGTTTGTCTAAGTTGTCAGTTTTGTATCATGAGTCATGTCAATTAGGTAAAGAGGGTCGTCATTCCTTGGCTAAGAGTGTTTTTCAAAGTTCTTTGTCTCCTTTTCCCTTAGTTCACTTTGAAATTTGGGGTCTAAGTCGTTTTAAGTCTACTTTAAGATTTTAGTATGTGACTTTTATAGATGCACTTGGTTGTTCTTAATGAAATATCATTTTGATTTGTTTTCTATTTTTAATCTTTCTATAATGAATTTAAAACTTAATTTAGTGTTCCTATTCATATTTTCCATATAATACTCGTGAGTATCTTTTCAAAATTTTATGGCTTTTCAAGATATTCTTAAATAGAGCACTATGCTTATACATTTCAAAGAAATGGGGTGGTTGAGCGCAAGAATAAACATCTAATTGAAACAACTCACACTTTTACTTCAAGGTTAGGTTCCTCAACATTTTTGGGGTGGTGCTATTCTCAGGTCATGCTATCTCATTAATCGCATGCCATCTTCAGTTTTACACAACCAAATTCCTCACTCTATTTTATTTCCTCATCAACTCGTCCACCTCTTACCGTCTAGAGTCTTTGGATCCATATGCTTTGTTTACATTTTGAGTCTTGGTCTTGATAAATTACCCATTCGGTCTCATAAATATGTCTTCTTAGGCATTCCTCGGTCCCAAAAGGAGTATAAATGTTTCTCTCCATATCTTCACTATTATTTTATTTCAACAAATGTCACTTTTCTTGAGTCTTCTCCCTTCTTTACATTCAATCCTTCTTCTCCATCTCTCTCTAATCCCATGAACATCCTAATTGTTTATGATTCCTTTGATGTGTCTAATGTCCCTATAGATCCCTTATTTTTACCACCTCTTTGGGTATGCAATCGTTGACAACATTCCCCCAACCACCTGGTCCATCTCCTAACTCTTCTTCGGTGTCTCCACCTCCATCCCTTCTAACTCTCCCTCCAGCTCTATCACTTGAGTTTGATATACCCATTGCTTTTTGTAAAGGTATACACTTCACTCGTAATCTTTCTCTTCATTATATTGATATGAGCCATCGTAGGTTGTTTCCATCCCTTTATGCTTGTCTACTTTCGAATTCCTTTGTGTCAATTTCTAAAATTGTAGGTGATGCCTTAGCCCATCTTGGTTGGTGTCAACCTATACTTGATGAACTGTGTGCTCTTTAGAATAGTGGAACTTGGGATCTTGTTCCTTTGCCCCCTAAGAATAGTTCATGATGGCTTTATAGATAAGGTAAAAGATCGCTTGGTGACCAAAGATTATACTCAAATTTTCTTATTGGACTTTGGTGACACTTTTTCTCTAGTTGCATATATGGCCTCTATTTGCTTATTCATATGCATAGTTGCTTTTTGATGCTAACCTCTTTATCAATTGGATGTCAAAAATATTTTTTTTCATAGTGATTTGTAAGAGGAAATTTATATGGAACAACCTCCAGGTATTTTACTTAGGGGGAGTCTTCTAGATTGGTATGTCATCTTTACAAATCTTTATATGGTCTCAAATAGTCTCCTAGGACATGGATTGATAGATACAGTGTCGTTGTCCAACAATTTGGTATTATTCAAAGTGAAGTAGATCATTCAATGTTTTACCATCATTGGATCGTTGGCTGTATCTATCTTGTAGTGTATGTTGATGATATTGTATTTACAGGTAGTGATCACCATGACATTTCATAGATAAAGCAACACGTTTGTTATCATTTTCAAACCAATGACCTAGGCAAACTCAGATATTTCTTAGGGATTGAGGTAGTATTGGAATTGTTATTTCTCAAAGGAAGTATGCATTTGGATATTTTAGAGTAAATTGGATTAATGATTCAAAGTCCATTCACTCACTTATGAATACCAATGCCAAACTCCTACCTAATTAGGAAGAGCCACTCTTAGATCCTAAGAAGTCTATTGGCTGAAAAATTGAACTATCTCATAGTTGCCCCATCTTCACATCTCCTTTGGAGTTAGTGTGACAAAGTCAATTTCTTAATTCTTCATGTGCAAGACATTCTAATGCTATCATTCGTATATTGAAATAGATTACAGGTTCTCTTGGAAAAGGTTTGTTATATGAATACAATAATCATACTAAAGTTGTGAGTTACTCAAATGTAGATTGGGTAGGTTCCCCTTTTGGCAGGAGATCCACCTCTAGATATTGTGTTTTCATTGATGACAATTTGATCTATTGGAAAAGTAAGAAGCAAAATATTGTGGCAAGATATAGTATAAAAGTAGAAGATAGAACTATGACACCTCTGATACTTGAGTTTATTGGCTCAAACAATTTCTTAAAGAATTGAAATTTAAGGAGGTCACACAAATGATATCATGTGATATGTTGCCTTAAATCCTATTTTTCATGAAAAGACCAAATATATTGAGATTGAGTATCATTTTATTCAAGAAAACATTGTATCTAGAAATATCAAGACTTAATTTGTTAACTCTAATTATCAGTTGGTAGATGTCTTCACAAAATCATTGCTGGGACCTAGAATTGATTATATTTGTAATGAGTTTATTTCAACACAAGAAAATCACTAAATATTATTTACCAAAATTTGGGAGAACATTACTGATTTTGAGGGCTTGTATGTAGAAAAGCCAGGTTACATCAGTATAGTCATAAATAAAATCTTGTGTGAATTATCAATTTGCAAAATTTTATTCTTGATAGTTTTATTACCCTTTTTTCAGGTTCATCATGGCGGTGCTGGAACAACAGCTGCGGGGCTCAAAGCTGCAGTAAGAAATTCTTAGCTTTATAAATCCTTTGTAATATTATCAAATCTTCTAATTATGTTTCTAAATATTGGTATTTTTGTGGTAGTGCCCAACTACGATAGTTCCTTTTTTTGGCGATCAACCATTTTGGGGTGACAGAGTACATGCTAGAGGAGTTGGTCCTCCACCTATCCCAGTTGATGAGTTTTCACTTCCCAAGTTAGTTGATGCAATAAACTTTATGCTAGATCCCAAGGTAAATATAAGTTTCATGAAATAACAGAAAATATACGGAAAAATATTTACTTTTATAAATTTTCTACAAGAGTTATAAAAGTAAATGTTGAAGCTAAACTCCTGAGGCGATATGAATATATAGTTTACATATTATAAATATATGAAATGTTCTCCTAAGCGGGCTTGAGAAATACCCAAACTTGTTATCTTACTTGTTCGCACCTCTGAAACATGTTTAAAATGGTAATTGAAATGTTGAGCTGTACTAGTAAATAGAAAATAATATACAACTATAGAGATTTGAAGATTAATGTAGATTATCTTCTGTTTTTATTTCCTATCATGACTGTATATATATTATGGGAAGGATTTTATTTAGGAAGTTTTGTTGTATTATAGAATATCTGATTTATATTAAGCGTACGGGTTGGTACGTTCTGCAAAAAAACAGGGTAGGATGGGCTGATCCATATTAGATTTGCGGGTTTAGTCTCTTAGTCTACCTTGCATACCTGCGGACCAAAAGGCGTGACCCGTCTGGTATTGTTACCCCTAATTGATATGTCCTAGATTTAAGATAATTTTGTCCTCTTTCTGATGTTCCTTGTACCTCCTTATAGATCTACCATTGGTGCTTAGTATCAAGTCAATAATATCAAAATAATCAGTTTTCGTTGGATCATATACATTATGAAAATCCTAGTAATCTCGGCATCTAGTCCTTGTGTTTTTGGCTCCACTTATCTTTGTGTATGTGACTTAGATCTTGATAAATATTTTGCTGGTGACCTAAATGAGTTTCTTTAGTTCCCCCATATTTCAAAAGGGATATTGAGGTTATTGTGTTTCCTCGTTGCTTTTAGGACTGTTAAAATAGTTTAGACGCCATGGATTAGTTTGAAAAGTTTGCTAATGAGGATAGGTTAGACCAAATAATTTGTTGCCTAGTTTAATTCGGGTCTTTTTTATTTGACTTGTTTAGTTTGTCGTCTGAATCAGTTTAGACTGGCCTGAGATGTTATTTTATGAGCCAGTTCATTATATAAAATAATAATTATATTTTAAAAAATATAATTAAATTAATATATTAAAACATATTTATATATTGTAATTTATATATCAAATCATTATATTTAATATTAAAATTAATATAATTTAAATTTAAATATATATTTTTTTAAATAAGTCAAAATGGTTTGACCTGTTTTAAAATATAATTCAAATCAGGTTGGAAAAAATTTGTATAGCAGCCTGTCCGGGCCGGCCTGATCTGTTTCCGAGCTCTATAATTGCTTTATTTCTCCTTCTGTGCTGTGGGGACAGGAGTCTGGTTCTTGAGTATTTCCTATTCCTTGTCTGGCTTCCATGATACCTTCTTTTTCAGTTCCACTGTCTTCCATTGGAGCCACCTAGTCCTTGTCCTCCTTTACTTGTTAACTACATTTGCATTGCACCTTGTGAAAAGGTTAGGTGACTCGTTCCCTTCTTCCTCCTAGCTATCCAGCTCGGTTTCAATCTTTGCAATCTCTTTATCATTAGTAACCTACTCATCCTCCACCAAGATTCCTACCCTCTCAGGCTTTTTTTCCGGACTTCGATGACCAGATCCAATTGCCAACCCACACTGAAAACAACGCCCCGCCTCTTTTCTGACATATTCTTGATATGGAAGATTGAATGTACTTCTACTTTTGTGCTCCGATATGTCACTTTTTCAGGGTTTGACTTTTAGAGATTGACGTAGAACTATCGCTCTGCTGACGTTGGCGAAGTTTGTTTCAAAAATCTTGAACATAGAGACCGTTTACAGCAAAATCTTCAATATTTTTCCTCAGTGCTGTTGACCTCTCATACGTTATATTGAGACTGTTAATGTAATTTAAAATATAGAAATATCTAGAATGACTCTTGAGTTACCTTAGAAAATTCTAGAGTATGTAATGGTGTTTTAATGAGAGAAGCTCCTAGAAGAGAGTAGGTGAGTATTAATTAGAGAAGCCACTAGAAGAGAGTCTAGATCTCTCTATTCTACTCTATAAATACCTCATTGTATTTGGCATTTTTCAAGCAAGTAAATCAGAGTTCTCTCTTATACTTCTCACCTCTTCCTCTAACAAAGTGGTATCAAGAGTTAGGTTTGATCTTGAGAGAGAGAAAAAAAAAATAGAGAGTTGAGAGAGAGAAAAAAAAAAAATAGAGAATTGAGAGATGGCACATAATGGGTATACTACCTTCCAATTTCCTCGTCTTACAAAAGAAAATTATGAAAAATGGTGTCTTCGCATGAAAGCATTGCTTGGCTTTCAAGGTGTTTGGGAGATTGTAGAGAAAGGTTATGAGGAGCCACAAGATGAAGAAGTGTTATCTCAAAATGAGAAAGAGACCTTGTTGAAAACAAGGAAGAAGGATCAACAAGCCCTTACTCTCATCCATCAATGTTTGGATGACCTCATGTTCGAGAAGGTTGCTTACGCTTCTACATCGAAGGAAGCTTGGGAGATCTTGGAAAAACCTTCCAAGGTGTTGACAAAGTGAAGAAGATAAGGCTTCAATCACTAAGGAGTGACTTTGAAGCTTTGAAGATGAAGGAATCCGAATCAGTTTCGGATTATTGCTCAAGGGTAAAGGCGATCGTTAATCAATTGAAGAAATATGGAGAAAAAATAGAAGATGTTCGTGTGATAGAGAAGATCCTCCGTTCCTTAACTCCAAAGTTCGATTATGTGGTGTGCATGATTGAAGAATCAAAAGATCTTGACTCCATGATGATTGAAGAATTAACATGATTGAAGAGTCAAAAGATCTTGACTCCATGATCATTGAAGAATTAGAAGGTTCTCTACAAGCTCATGAGGAAAGAATGAAGAGGAGACAAGAAGAGCCATTAGAGCAAGCCCTTAAAGCTCAAGCTTCTTTGAAGAATAATGAAGGAGTTAGGAGTCAATGAGGACGTGGACGTGGACGTGGACGAGGAAGAGGATATGGTCGTGCACAAGGAGGAAGAGGACATGATCAAGTACAAGGAGGAAGAGGAAATGGAAACAATGGTTCAAACAATGAAGAAAGAAGCTATTTATCATCAAGAGGTCGTGAAGAGCAAGAGGAAGAGGTCGTGGTTATTTTCAAAATGAAAAAAGGTATGACAAATCTAAAGTTGAATGCTATAATTGTCATAAGCTTGGTCATTTCTCTTGGGAATGTCGTCTTAATGACATGGAGGAAAAAGCTAATCTTGTTAATGAAGAAGAAGAGCCAACTTTGTTACTAACACTAAAAGGTGAAGATAAGGATGCCAACTGTTCGTGGTACTTAGATAATGGTGCTAGCAATCACATGTGCGGATACAAGGAGAAATTTGTGGAGCTTAATGAGAATGTCAATGGAAATGTATCTTTTGGAGATTCATCAAAAGTCCGAATTGAAGGAAAAGGTACAATTCTAATCTCTTCTAAAGATGGAAGTCATAAGTTGATCAATGATGTTTATTATGTGCCTAAATTAAAAAGCAATATTTTGAGTTTACGCCAACTTCTTGAAAAAGGATATGTGATTCTCATGAAAGATAGATATTTATGGCTTAAAGATCAAAATGATAATTTGATTGCTAAGGTGCTTATGTCAAGAAATAGAATGTTTATCTTGAATCTAGAAACTATTCAAGCAAAGTGTTTGAAGGTGAATGTGCAAGATAAGGCGTGGTGTTGGCACATGAGGTTTGGACATTTAAACTTTGGAGCCCTTAAAAGTTTGGGAGAAAAGGAGATGGTGAAAGGGATGCCCGCAATCAATCATCCCAATCAATTGTGTGAAGCATGTCTTCTTGGAAAGCATGCGAGAAAAAGTTTTCCGAAAGTAACTGCATCAAGAGCAACCAAGCCACTTCAACTTGTACATACTGATGTGTGCGGTCCAATCAATCCAGCTTCATTCGGTAAGAGTAAATATTTCTTACTCTTTATTGATGATTTTAGTAGAAAAACATGGGTATACTTTCTCAAGCAAAAGTCAGAAGCTTTTATTGCCTTCAAGAATTTCAAGGCACTAGTTGAGAAAGAGAGTGGCTTTGAGATTAAATCTTTGAGATCTGATCGAGGAGGAGAATTCACTTCAAAGGAGTTTAATGATTTTTGTGCGACTCATGGAATTCGTTCGTCCATTGACTGTTCCTAGATCGTCACAGCAAAATGGAGTAGTGGAGAGAAAGAATAGAACCATTCTCAACATGGCCAGATGCATGTTGAAATCTAAAGACATGCCTAAGGAATTTTGGGCTGAAGCTGTTTCTTGTGCTGTCTATTTGTCTAATCGCTCTCCAACATCTAATCTCAAAAATCAAACTCCTTTAGAAGCATGGAGTGGAAGGAAGCCTAGTGTTAATCATTTGCGCGTCTTTGGGAGTATAGCATATGCTCATGTGCCACAACAAGAAAGATTCAAGCTCGATGATCGAAGTGTCAAATATGTCTTTGTTGGTTATGACACACACTCTAAAGGTTACAAACTATACAATCCGAACAATAGCAAAGTGGTGGTAAGCCGTGATGTTGAATTTGATGAAGAAGCTGCATGGAATTGGGAGGCTCAAGAAGAAAAGACTTATGATTTTCTTCCATATCTTGGAGAAGAAGAAGAAGATCAAGAGACTATAATTCAAGATGTCACTCCACCTCATTCACCCCCTCCATCACCTATATTTGATGCCCAAGAAGAAAGTACAAGTGAAAGGCCAAGGAAGACACGTGATATACGTGAAATCTATGAAAGGACTGATGAAGTCACTCGTAATCTTGAAGAATTGTATTGTCTTCTAACAGAC